>SNQJ01S0202178.1:5080-16788 GCA_010110895.2 Picea sitchensis | reverse complement strand
CCTGCATTACATCTAGTCTGGATGTTGTCACATATAGTAGGCTGCCAATCATTGACCTATATTTCCTCTGATCTGTAGACTTTGAATCATCATCTTTGCTCAACTTACAACTGGTTTTCATGGGAGTGATAACTGGTTTGCAATCTTCCATTCCAAATCTCTTTAGCATTTCTCTGATATACTTGGTTTGAGAAATAAAAATTCCTTGGTTGCTTTGACGTATAGTGTCCATCATCTATTCCTTCATGGGCTTCTGCCAATATCCTAGGCCTTTTGTGTTCTAGCGCACACCTTATCAAGATGTTGTCTGCCCCCATTTTATATAAATATCCTGCGATCAACTGGTAGTCGACTAAATGTCCTGCGATCCTTTGGCACAGTCCCTATACTTAAATACTCAATAATGTCATCAAAGTAATAATCTGTGACCTATACTAAAAATAACTGCGTGACAGGGAAGGTAGCCTCTAAGTTTGTAGGCTCCTCGCCATTGGTGACCCTTGATAAGTGATTAGGTCTTGTGTTCAACTTCCATGGTTTAACTATGACTTCAAAGTAAAATTATTGAAACAACAGTAACCATAGATAGATTCTCCCCCCCAACACTAACTTGATGACTAGGTACTTAAGGGATTAATGATATGTGAACATATTAAATTTTTTTCCAAGTAGGTAATGCCTGAAATTTTGAAGTGCATACACCATTTCCAGACCTTCTCTCTCTATGGTGTTGTAATTCTACTTAGATTCTAACATTTTTCTCTTTGCAAAAGCTATGGGATGGTCCAAATCCCCTACTCCTGGTTGTGCCAGAATATCTCCTAGGGATATGGATGATGCATCTACATGCACATCGAATTTCTTCTCCCAATCTGGAAAGACTAAGATGGGTCTTGTGACCATCTTCTCCTTGAGGGTTTCCAACCCTTGCTGACAGTTCTCATTCCACTGGAATTTAGTATCTTTCTTGAGAAATTTCACCATCAGTGCAGTGATCTGCACATACCCATTTATAAATTTTCTGTAATATCTTGTATGTCCCAATGTGGCTTGCAGACGACGCACTGATTTTGGTGGTGGTAAATTCACAATTACTGCAATCTTTGCAGGATCCATGATCAAACATTGTCTACATACTATGTGACCCAATAGAATTCCGAAGGGTGTTCCAAATATACATTTATTAATGTTAAAGGATATTTGGCATTGCCTACATATTTCTAACATCACCCTCAACACCTCTACATGATCCTTCAAGAGGATGTACACTGTCCAATCATCCAAATATACCTCTAGAAACTGATGGATGAATTATTTGAAGGAAACAATGACTACGTTGGAAAAAATTGTTAGTGCATTCTTTATTCCAAAAGGCATGACTGTGTATTGGTAGGATCCCTATTATGTCGCAAAGGTATTCTTGTATTGATCTTCTGGTGCTATCTTGATTTGGTGGTAGCCTGAGAATCCATCGATGAATGAGTATGCTTCTTGACCTCCCACATTTTCTAGCACTTCATCTGTAAAGGGTGTAGGGAAGGGGTCATGTAGGAAATCATCATTGAGATTTATCATATCTACATAGATTCTTATGCCTCCTTGCTTCTTCTCCTGAACTACCATGGGGCTTATCCATTCTAATTATTCTACTAGTTCTATGATTCCTTCTTCCAACATTCTGTCGATTTCTGCTCTTACTTTCTGCTTGTATATGGGGTTCGGTCTGTAAGGCCTCTGTCTAACTGGTCTTGCCTCTAGTTTGAAAGGGATCTTCATCTCTCCAAGTTCTCCTACAATACCTTTCATTTTTGTGAAGGTCATTGGGAATAGGTCATTGTACTTGCACAGTAACTCTGTTATCATGTCCACTGTTTTCTCGTCCCAGTAATCTCCAATGCTGGCCATTTTGGGATTCTCAACTGTCCAAATGTTGACTTGATTCACCTTGATCGACGCAACAATAATTTATGATTCTAGAGGTGGACCTTCCACTTATATTTCACCTTCAACTTCCTCAATCTGAATATCGCGTGGATCGTCTTCATCTAGTCCTTCTTCTTGCAAATGGTAGCATGACACCAGTTCTCTCAATGTTTGTCTGTTTTGTTGTTGTTCTTCTATTATAAATTAAAATTTTGGTTCCTTAATGAATATCACCCCTTTTATTTGTTTAAGTGGTTCATCTATGTTGGTTTTCTCATGCTCAAATGAGAAAGTGACTGTAAAGTTTTGTTGTAGTACTATCCAGCTCGTAGTTCCTCTGCGAAGTTCCTGGTCTATATACTAGTTTGCTGGGATGCCCTCTAATGTGTGTACAAAATGATGGGGCCATTACTCTGGGGGTGTCATTTTCCATAACGCTCTATACTTATCCAAGTGTTCCATTGGTTCCCCCTATCCATAATATTTATGGTGTTGGTTTCTTTTTTATTTTGCGCCAAACCTAATGTGCAATAACCACTTACATTGGTACCAGTCCTTGATTATTTCTTTGTGTGTGCCCCACCATATTTCAGGTGTAGCCTTAAGTGTGATTTCAAGGGATAACAATCTTTGGTTGTCTAATAATTCGTCCTCATATCTCGTTAGGAATTATTCCAAGTTGTTGATTCCATGGAAACTTGGAGGTTCTCTGATTTTTATCCGAACCCACCTTACGACACAGTCTATTCGTGCACATCTTCTGGTTGAGACCTCATGTAGGTGCTGCTGCCAATTCTCCAGACTTGTGTCTGAGTCAGAATCACATGAAGTGATACTTCTCCATCTAATTACACCATCGATAGTTGGATTAATGTAATATTCAGTGCTCGTGGTGTTCCGGTACAGCTGGTTAATTTCTTCCATATCTAGACATGTTGGTTCCACAAATATTTCAACTTCAAATGGATCTAGGGGAATGATAACCTGTATTATTCTAACTCAAATGTCATCTTCCTAGTCTTCAGGTTGATTATTGCTTGATTGTCAAATGCCCAATCCAATCCTAGTCATGCTGTATATGGTGTTGTGTCCTCCACAATTTCGATCACTTTGAAGTCTTCCTTAGTGCGCACTCCATCCAGATCTACTGTCACTCCTTTCAGCCTCCCTATTGGCATAACTTTATGTTGGTTTGATAACTTCAGTTGGACTGGTGAGTAGCCTAAGGGAAGTTCTCCCATGAATTTCCATGTATTTTTGGGTAATACATTCACTTCATATCCCAAATCTAATATCACATCGCCCATGTTAAAATCTCTGATGTTGGAATTCAATCTAAACTCTCTAATAGTTCTCCTTCTAGCATGGAGGCGATTGATTGTCCTCTATTCTAACTTTCCCTCTGCATTTTTGGTACATCTACCTAATATATTATGTAATATTATAACATATGATGGATCCTAAAATAATTGAATACATGATTACAATAAATTTTTAATACAACTTACTTGGTTTCCTAGGTGGACTTCACTAGTATGGTCCAATGTTGATGACATTTCATACGTTGGAACGTATTAAGTATGTTGCATCGTATATGTAGATGCAACATTATGCTTGAGAAACTCTTGTCTAGCCTCCTTAAAGGTCTCCTTATCCTTTCCTACATCAAATCGCTTGGGTGGCTCGATATTCTTCTTAATCCACCGGTGTTGTACTGGTTCCTATATAGCCGAATCATCTCCTATTTTAGCACCTCTACTCATCACTATGTTGATGTTCATGCCATTTTATCTAGATTTTGTAGAGATCCATTGTACGTTCTGATTATTCTGATTCCATTTTCACTCTATCTTCCCCAATAGTGTTGTGCAATCCTCTGTATCGTGATCTGTTGCACGATAATACATGCATGTCACAGATGGTAGTGGACATTATCTCGCATAGTGCCCTGGCTATTGGAAGTTATGGAACACTATTGGACCTCTTCCGCGTCCAAATACTCCTCTGCCTCGTCCTCCTCCTCTATACCCAGCGTGATCTTTGCGCAATGTATTGTATTGAGGTACTTGATTATACTACGTAGGGTTATACTGCGGCTGCGTAGTGTTATACTGTGGTTGCACATTGTTATAATTTTGTGGAACAATATTATACTTCGGTGGTGGCTGATTAAATTGAGGTGCGGCTTACCCTATCATCATTTCGGATTGCACCCTATATGTGTTTGACATCCTTTCCCTCATTAGATCCATTGTTCTGCAGTCTTTTTCATCATTCCCTACTGACTTGCAAAAAGTGCAGCATGCATTCTTTGGTACTTTCTAGTATTTATGCATCATAGGACAATGATATGGATCATGCCTATGTGTCTTGCAAATTTCACACTAGGGTCCTCCTCTTGGAAATGGATTTGGCATCCTTGTTTCCATATACTGCGTGAATGTTGGACATTCATTCTTATGGTGCCCTTATGTTCTACATGTGGTACACCAAACAACTTCTCTCTTGTCCTTGCCCTTATTCTGATTGAGTTGAAAGGTAAGATTCTTCAGATCCTCCTTCAAATCCTCTATAGCTGGATCTGTCTTGTGGTACTGATTCTCCTCCATATGTAAGGCTGCCTACAGAGCCTCTTCTTGAGATTGGATTTTTTGTTGTCTAAGTGGGTATTTCAGGTGTGGTAATAGAGAAGTGACAAACAAATGCCTATGTTGTAGGTCATTCATGGCATACCTCAATTTCCCTTTCAAACATTTAAATCGTTGGTCAATTTTCCAGAAATATTCTCCTAGTTTCTATCAGATTTCTATCATCTCGTTCATGTATTGATCCTCTAAGCTTGGCTTTTGGAACTCATTAATCAATAATTTCTTGACATTTTTCAGTTTTCTTGTCGTCCCAGGTGGATTGTTTATGATCCAGATGGATGTCGGTGTGGCCTCCCACCTATTCCAACTGATTCATTTTGGTAGTTTTGAGTTTAGCAGTTTATTTTTCCTAGTTTTTGGGTCCTTGACTTGCAGGGTCATTTTGAGGCCCTAAACAACATTTTTAGGGCTCGCCATAGTCGAAAATTCCTATTAATAGATTGCAGCAAAATGTGTAGTCCTCAAACAAACCTTTCCAACAGGCTATCATGTACCTAAAATGAAGATCGTATGAAAATGTTATGACCCTAGGAAGTTGATGTACTAACTTACCCAAATGGGGCCCACATGACTTTTGGCGCTTCATCTCCTAGGGTTAGGTTTTTTGGATGTCTAGGGTTTTTCAGATTCCTATTTATTGTAAAAAGGCCTTCAAAACCTCCTTGTAATGATGTTCTTGTGAATGAGCACAACCGTCACATCTCTTCTTAGAGATAATCCTTCACCATTCCAACAAGCTTGTTTTCCACTGCATTTTACAGTTTCAGCTTATTTCCTTATTGAATAGAAAACCAGTTTTATTGTATCGATGTTATTCTATGTTAAGCATATTTTAATAATTTGTATTCATTTCGTTCTTCTCATAAAATCCGGATTAGTTTACGTGTAGACTCATGTACCAATATAGTGTGTGGTCTCTTAGAGTGATAGCTAGCTGCACAAGTTTAGTGTCTTCATTAGTGATATTTTCTTCTTCCCAGATCTTTGCACAAATAAACAAGTGTTTCTCAGGGTCTATTGTTGCCTCTCCTCGAAATTCTGGTAACCGAATTGTGGGATCATGTCCTACCATTGCAAACTGTGTCAGACTACTACCTCTGTGCGGTGTAGATCATTGACTAATATTTCCTGAGTTGGCTCCTCTAGTTGATGCACTGTGACTAGATCCTGGTCCTATCGTTCGTCTGCCACTAAAATATAGTTGTATGTATGTTGGTGTTCTTTCGGGTGTACTAGTCATACATGGGGTTGTGGGTTCCACATTGATATTAACATGGATTGGAGTGCTTCCTTCTATTCCTTCCCTTCGACTGCCTTTCTTTCTTTCATAAGTTGCATGTAGGATTTCCTCAATCTTCTCCATAGCCAGGAGATCCTCTACCTCTTCTTCATCACTGGCCAAGCCTTCCCGTGCCACTATGGATCTCTTCTTATTGTTAATATTGTATTGGTAGGTTACTCTAGTGCATGTCCTTCCAGCTATCGCCATGATCTGCTTGATCTAGTCGTCGTCCATCATAATTGGGTCCAAGTCCTCCTCCTTCTTTCCTTTCTCTCTTTCCATTTCTCCTTTTCCTATCAGTGCTTCCCCCATGCATGCAAGGAAGTTTAGTTGTCTGAATCCATTTTCATTACACCTTTGTTATATAGAAATATCTTAATGGAAGTATATAATGATCTAAGATACCTACCTCGATGTCCCTTCAAGAATTCTTGTTTAGCTGCGTTGTATGACTTTTTTGTCTCTACTGGAAACTCTATGATAAATCCAACAATAATGTTGTCTAACCAAAAATCTATTCCGTGGGTGAATTTGTTATTCACCTGTTGTAATTGTGCGATTTGAACTGGGTTCCACTCTAACTGTCAGATCCGATTTGTTGCATGGTTGTCTTTCAACCTCAATATCCACTCCTGCAATAAGTGTGGAAAATCATAGAAAAATACTTTATGCAGTTCAGCAAACACATATTTCTCAAGATATTTGCATGGTGTTACTCTGGGGTTTCTGTTATCTTCTTGCATAAACTCTATCTCCTTTTTTTTCAACCATCTCTCTATTTCCTCCTTCATGGGTCTCTGGGGTATAAACATTCCCTTCTATATTTTCATTCTTTTTGACACTGTGGTCCCATATCTAACATTATTTTAATAGTTTTTCAATAGATCAAACATTCTTTTAATAGATCTTCAATAGATCTCATCCACTCAATCCTATGTCATTCCAACCGGCAATGGAACCATTTGTTGGTTTCTTATCTTAACTATACCTTTAACATGATTTGACCCAGGTTCAGATCTACTGGGGATCCAACAAAGCCTATAAAACTATTGGCCCTCCTGATAAACCAGAAGGCAGTGCAACACATAGAATGCATTGTGTAGTCTCACCCAAGATAGTTTTATTGGGTGACTGCAATTCTCAAATGCTTGGAGTCTAGGACTGAATGGGGATTTGTGAATTGCACACTGTGAATTCTATCTAATTATTATAGAAATATACCGTCATTCTCATTCATTCATGTAGCGTAATTAGATCCATTAATTCATTCATACATCATTCTAACACCTACTCAGTAAATGGGACACAAACATTCAATCACATAACATAGATGTTATCGTGGTTCACCCCTTCCTCAGCTACATCCATAAAGATCTGGCTCTCAAGCTCTTTTATTATGGTGGATCCAAAACTACAACACTGTGCGCTTTACAACTCATCCTCATTTGGGTCAAGATCTATTATGAGGTGGGCTAGATCACACCATGCTCCTTAGCCTGTGATATAACCCTCAAGATATACCCTTCTGACCCTATACAACTCAACAACTTACAAGACGAGATCAGATTACAGTCGTGTTACCGACCAGTTACTCCTTCTCATGTGAGTAACACTCTATATGCAAAAACTCCAACCTATACCTCCTAGGTATCTATTTATATGTGTTTTTCGCTCATCAACCATTACGTTATCTTACCAAAACCCTAACCTAGTTAGGTCTTCTTGCATGCTGGCCTTTCACACTTTCCTCCGCTACATGTGCGTTTTCCTTTCGTCCACTTATTTTCCTGCAAGCTATCTTTCTTTCCCATCTTCTTGCATGCACACCTCGCATGCCTCCCTGCCAACTGTATTTCCTCCACGTTGTGCCTTTTTCCCAAAATGGGTCCGTGCCCAACAACGTATGAAGTAGGGTGTGTAGAGAGTTGTGATAGAGAGGTTAGTTCGAGTTATGTTTTAGTTTACAATATAAGTGCATCTACCGAGTCAAGATAAATCTCCTCTCCAATCATGTTCTTCCATGTTTCTTGCTGAAGTTGTTTCCCGTCTTGCAACATTGAAATATTCTTATCATTGAAGGTGTCTCTATTAATTCGCCAAACTCTCAAGGTGTCTAGTTCAAGTCTTAGTGACACCACTTTCTTAAGCCTATAGCAATCATCAAATTTGAGTTTGGTTGGAGCACCAATTTGTATGTACATAAACAACAACCTTTATATTGTCTCTTGTAATTTGGAACTCCATATCTTTATCAATAGAAATTGCAAGCAAAACATCTAAGAGATCTCTCGAGACATTGGAGTCATTATGCCCAACATGTTGGTCTATTATTTTCTCTACCAAGGAAGAGTAAAATATAAAAGAGATCCTCTATTTTAGTGGATTCTATCCTTCTATCTCGATTTCCTTGGTCGCTAGAAATGTCGAGATGGTAAAAGACTAGTTGGGAAAAAAAGCCTAAAATATATAATAGATCTACTATTTTAACAGACCAATGGTGAAAGTCTGGTTTAAAGATTAGTAGAGAAATTTTAGTTTAGAAATTAGTTAGGAAAAATGTGATTGTGTATATATCTCCAAAATAAAAAATGATTAAATATAACCATAACATAGGGATTAACTCGTTTTAAATTTTATTGGATTTGCTATTAAATTTTTATCTAAATTTACTCATGCATTTTTAGTGAAATCATAATTTTGATTTACAATTTCATTAAGCATTTAACAACTCCACACTTCTTTGCCTTTAAATTTAATAGATAAGTATTTAAGTATAATAAGCTTGCAATTCCTTCACCCAATCTCATATATATTTTTTTAATTTCTCATTTTAAATCAGTGGAATTTGGTTTTGAATTTTTTTAAATCCACTCGAGAAGGCTCTCGTAGTCTTATACTCCCTTAATAATTTATGTTAGCCATGTTTTTTAATAGGATAAAGGTGGCAACTTGAAGTATATTTTCAATTATTATTATTATTTAAGATTTTTTAATTATTTTATTATCGGAAACTTGTGCAACATTGATATTTTTTTTATTTTTAAAAATATTACATCAATGATATAGGATTAAGTATGAAGTTGGCGATGTTTTTTCTTCCATTAAAGTTGGGGTGCCCACTATTATGAAGTTACATGTTTTTTCTTCCATTAAAGTTGGGGTGCCCACTATATTAACGCATTGACATGTATTTTATTATTAAAATATTTTTTAATTAAGAGATTTGATGATGATAATAATAATAATAATACACAATAATAATAACACACACACACACACACACACACACACACACACACACAATACACACACACAATAATACACACACACACACACACAATAATAATAATACACACACACACACACACACACACAAGAACAATAATAAGAACAACAACAACAACAACAACAACAACAACAACAATCATCATCATCATCATTATCATCATCATCATCATCAAATTGGTAAATTCAACCTTGTTTGAGTTTCATAAATTTAATAATTAAAATAATAATGATAAGAGTCTATTTAATTTAAGTTGTTTGAAATTGTTAGACTTTCATAAATTTAATATTTATAATAGTAATGATTTCCAAAATTTTATACATTCAATAAATTAAATATGGATACACTCTCTCGGGGAGGTCACGAGCTCAAGCCTTGTGTCCCTGGGGTTTTGGTTTAGCACCCATACCATCCATGAACATGGGGAAGTATTGGTGAGTTTCCCGTGCCTATGTTCCCTACTAGAAAAAAAAGAAGTATTTTCAATCTTTATTATTATTTTTTATGTAATTATATTTTTATATTGTGTAGTTCAATAATTGGGATGGAATATTATTATATAAACAAGGGAAATGACTAACACCTAGTCCTTACTTTAGGATTATGTTTATTTTTGTTTAATTGACAAATAAATCAAAGGATTTTTAGCTATTTAGTGTAATGACATTCACTCTTTGTATTTAATGCTACTTTAAGTTCCACCAAAAATCCAATTTCAATTGTCTCTTTAGTTTTAAATTTGAAGTTTGTTCAACCACTCAAGCCATCCCCACACCAACAAATGAACCTAATTAAATTTAAATTTGGAGCCACCATATATATGAATTTAGATTTGGAATTCTTCAACCATTCAAGCCACCCCACACCAATGGATGAATTTAATTAAAATAAATTTGAACCCTAATTAAACTACTCTAATATTTATTTCTATTTATAAATCTCTATCAATGATAGAAATGGGTATTTGACCTATAAGAATTTAGAAATATGTTTTAAAACAGTCAATAAAACTATGAAAAGTAAATTATTGAATGATATTGTATGTCATTGTTCTTTCAAAATCCTAATATATATTCAAAATCATGGAGATCCATATCCTACCCCTCTCTCTTTATACAAATGTCAAAATTTTAAACACTTTTTAATGGAAGATAAGTTGTTGAATGATGTTGCAAATGTCATTGTTGTTCAAAATACATATGTACTCCTCTCTTTGTATAGATGTCAAAATTTTAAATAATTTTTAATATAAATAACTAGAACAAAGAGTATATGCCTATTTTTTTAATTGTTATTATTTTTTCAAATAAAAGTCACATCTAACTAGATCTATTTAATACAATCAAATATTCTAACCAATAAAAAAATATTTTTTAATTTAAAAATTTAATAAACATTATTGTTGCGTTGAAATGAACTTTCTATAACCCAATACGAGGGAGATGTGTAATTCCTTCCATGCTTGACATGGAGTTGAGAAGTGGAATTTAAAAGAAATTATTAGTAACAAAAAAATAATTCAATGTCGGCCATAAATAAAATATTTGAATATCCCCTTTAAGTAAAATAATTTCAATATCGAGCTTAAGTAAAATAATTCTATATCAACTCTATATAGAGAGAGGAAATTGAAAGTAAAAAAATATGTGTAATTCCTTCAATTATTAATATGGAGTTATTAATAACAAGTAAATATTTCAAAATCAAATGTTGTCGTTCGCTCTACATGTAACGTCTCTTGTGGCTAGGGTTTATCCCTAGTCGACCGCAGGAATGATCAGGTCCATTTCCTCCTCGCCTATTGGTATTTCCTTCGTGATGGCCCCTCCCTTATCCAGTTGTGTGGCTCCATGATTCAAATATGATATTCCTAAAATCAGATCGTGTCATTTCGATTCCTCTAGTGCATCGTTAGGGTGCCTTCTCAAATGTTCATCCTCTGGTTCTACTTCTTTTCGTGGAGGCTCTTTTAGTTCTGCTGTCTCGAGGAATGCCAATGTTTTTCCTCCATATTGTTTGGTGCAAGAATATTTGGCTCCTTCCATTCCTATGAGGAAGGATGTTATTTCCAGGTTAACTCATCTCAGCCCCACAATGCACATCTGTCGTTTTAATGGTCTTTAGCCTCGTCTTGTTAATTTTCATGACTGGATGTCAAGATTTTGGTTTCTATTTTTAAAAGGTGAAGTTTTTATTCACCCTTGTGCTCAAGGGTTTTTCATTGTTAAGTTTGATCTTCAAGAAGATAAATATTTGATCTTTAGTTCCGGTCCCTGGTTCTGGGCCTATTCTGTTTTATGTATGAAGTCTTTGTCTCGTTCTTTTGATCCTTCAAAGGATTCACTATCTTCAACACCTATTTGGGTTAGGTTCCCAAATCTTCCCCTACATTTTTTGGGCTTATCTTCTCTTCATGCCATCGGTAATGCGTTAGGAAAGTTTCATTATAGAAGCCCTAAAACATAAAACTATAACATCTACACTTATGATTGGATCTGTGTAGAAATGGATTTTAGCAAAGGGTTCCCGATAGAAATAAACTTGATAGGGGATAACTATTTGTGGACCC
>SNQJ01S0202177.1:0-12889 GCA_010110895.2 Picea sitchensis | reverse complement strand
CTTGGGACTCCACTAGGAAATCTCCCTGCACACATGGCACAAACAGAGCACTAGTACGAGGGATCGTCAAACATAGTTGTCATATCTGATGCGCCCACACACACACATGCAAAGAATATAACACATACCCAACAGAAAGAACCGTCATTAACACAAGACCAAGCCGATGGTGATGTATTTTTTTGTTGTTGACAAAGTAGAGGCACTGAAAGGTAGAAAATATGGGCCCTCTAGGGCCATGATAAAGTCGGTTCAACTCTTGGTACTCCATGTCTAGGACCTGTGGGCCTCGAGACATAATCTCCTAGTTATCCCTAAAAGCGGGGATAACATTCCCCACAACATTTACAGAGATTAAGGGTATAGAAGGAGAGATATGAGAGATGAGTATACCACTCAGAACAGAAGCGAGATTGATTAGACAATGGCCATATAGACTTAACCCCATATATAAGCAGAAAGTAAAATCTAAGATTGGCAGGATGCTAGAAGCTGACATCATAGAACCGGTCGAAGAGTTAGAATGGATAAGCCCTATGCTATTACAGGAAAAGAAACAAGGAGGGATCAAGATATGCATCGACTTGCAAAAGTTGAATGATTCATGCCTACACGACCCATTCCCTACAACCTTTACTGATGAGTGTTAGAGAACATAGGAGGACATGAAGCCTACTCATTCACTGATGGATTCTCAGGCTACCATTAGATCAAGATAGCACAAGAAGACAGATACAAAACCATGTTTGAGATAGAATGGGGATCGTATCAGTACACAATTATGTCGTTTGGACTGAATAATCCACTAACAATCTTTTCTATAGTAGTCATTGTCGCATTTAAGGAATTCATCCACCAGTTTATTGAAGTATACCTGGATGATTGGAAAATCTACAGTTTGTTGAAAGACCATGTAGAAATCTTACGGATAATGTTGTAAATATGCACACAGTGTCAGATATCACTGAATATAAAGAAATGTATATTCAAAACATCGTTCGGGATACTATTGGGCCATATAGTATGAAAACATGGTTTAATAGTAGATCCTGCAAAGATCACAGTCATTGTTAACTTACCACCACCAAAAACAGTTTGTCAGCTAAGAGTGACGTTGGGACACACAGGTTACTACAGGAAATTTATCAAAGGTTATGCACAGATAACTACACCAATGGAAAAGATGCTAATAAAGGATACAAAGTTTTAGTGGAACGACAAGTGCCAACATGGTCTGGATACCTTAAAGGAAAAAATGGTCACCACGTTGATATTAGTCTTTCCATATTGGGAGAAGAAATTCCACGTACATGTAGACACATTAGCCATAGCACTTGGAGCTATCTTGGCACAACCAGGAGCGGGGGACTTGGATCACCCGATAGCATTTTCAAGCAGGAATCTATCATAATCGAAACATAACTATAACATGATAGAAAGAGAATGCCTAGCTATTGTCTATGCACTGCAAAATTTCATACATTACTTATTGGGGAAACACTTTAAGATATTCATAGATCACTCAGCCCTGAAATACTTAGCCAACAAGCTAGTGTTGGGGGGGAGAATCTGTCGATGGTTACTACTATTCCAATAATTTGACTTTGAAGTAATCGTCAAGCTAGGAAAGTTAAATGCAGGGCCTGACCACCTATTGAGAGTCACCAATGGAGAAGAACCTACAAACTTGGAGGAAAACTTTTCGGATGCACAACTATTCTCAGTTCATGTCGTTGATGAATACTTTGCAGATATCATCTAGTACTTGAGCATAGGTACTACACTGAAAGAGTATAATATTGCACAGAAGAAAAACCTAGTAGTTTGCACTTCCAATTATCAACTGATTGCAAGACATCTATATAAGATGGGCACAGATAGCATCTTGCGAAGATATGTGCTAAAACACAAAATACCAAGAGTTTTAGAAGAATCCCATGAAGGAATAGAAGGAGATAATTATGAAGGAAAATCTATCGCACAGAAGGTATTGCGTGTAGGACTATGGTGGCCAACGATTCACAGAGACTCGAAGGATTATTGTCAAAAATGCGATGTCTTTCAAAGGGTAGGGAAACCCAAAAAAAGGGACGAGATGCCATTACGACCACAAGTCACACTCCAAGCATTTGATAAATGGGCAATCAATTTTGTGGGACCAATCAACCCACCAGCAAAAAGAACAAGAGAAAGGTATATTATCACTATGACAGAATACCTAACAAGATGGGTGGAAGCTGCACCAGTGAAGGATTGTAGTGCAGAAACAACAGTGCATTTTTTATTCGAACAAGTAATCATTAGATTTTGGTGTTCAAGAATTGTAAAGAGTGACCAAGGCACACACTTCATAAACAACACCATCAGCGCTATGACTGAAGAGTTTGAATTCCATCATCAGAAGAGCACACCATATCACCCACAGGCAAACGATACTATGGAAGCATTTAACAAAATCTTGGAGAACGTGCTGACAAAGATATGTAACGTCAATAGGGACGACTGGGTTCTCAAAGTACCAACAATATTATGGGCCTACAGGACTACGTGCAAAACATTTGATAGGGCACACACCATTTAGACTATTTTATGGCCAAGAAGCAGTGGTCCCACTAGAATTTCTAGTACCAAGCTTGCACATAGTAGCAATTACACAAATAACAGAATGAGGCACAATACAGGAGAGACTGAACTAGTTAATGACCATGGAGGAAGACCGCATCTTAGCAGGATTCCACCAACAAGTTCATAAATCAAGAGATAAATCTTGGCATGATCGACACATCAAGAAGAAGACATTCAAGGAAGGAGACCTAGTACTAATGTATGACAACAAATCATTTCAGCACCCAGGAAAGATCAGATTGCATTGGTTAGGACCATATGTAGTAAAATATGTCACAGATGGAGGAGTTGTACAATTAAGAGACTTATCAGGCATAGAACTCAGAGGGATGATTAATGGGAGCCGACTAAATCTCTACAAGGACAGTCAATTAGCCACCGCACAGTAAAAAAAAAAAAAAAAACACAATATATGGAAAAAGAAAAGAAAAAAAGGAAAGAAACAGAAAGGGAAAAGTGTGCCAGAGAAAGAAATATCAAGCACGTGAAGGAACACAAAATTGGTGAGGAGAAGGACAACGGTCACATACAAAGAGAAACAAGAGGGAAAATCAAAGTCAGCAAAAGAAGGAAGACATGACAGCACTAGGTGGAATTAAAGGATGGCAAGGACCGATGGGATGCCACATTAAATCACCAACTGAAGACGAAAAGGCAGAGTAATGGCAAGTATGAAATTTTCGGAGATGCATTAAACCTATAGTTAAGGTGAATTAAAACCAATAATGAAGGAAGTGTCATCGACAAGCTTCATGGAAAACCCATACAACACACGGACACGGAAGTAAACAGTATATTCACGAAAGAAGAGAAGACAGAGAGAAATAGAGGAAGAAAATAACAGAGAGAGATCATAGAGGTCAGAGAGACCATTCAAACCCAACAAACAATCAACATTCACTGCCATGGCACCGCCCAAAGCAAGCAGAAGCGAGCCAGACCGCTAGAAAAACCAAAGTTCATACTAAGTCATAAGGACAGGTAAAAGAAGGTGAACAACAACCGTCGGAGATCGTCAACATTGATAAAATCCCATCCCCAGAGACAACACCGGTGCACTTGACACCCATACTGGAAGAAATCCAATAGCTAGCACCAGATAGAATGAATAAAGACATACCGAAAGAAGTACAGGAGCCGCAGAACTATGAAGCAGAAACCCTGAAGGAGGTACAACCAGAAAAAAAATGGACTAGTTCTGGAAGGAAATGGAACGAAGCCGAATCAGGACATGGAAATCAAACCAGATGAGTCACAAATGACCATATTAGACCACCCACTGGAAGGAGAAGTCGAGGATATCACGGGTTATCCAGAATGGCAGACTGAGGAACAAACGAAAATCGTTGGAACTTCGAGCTAGCCACCACCATCAAGGAAAGACAAGATACGGATACCTAGATCACCTCGCAAGAAACCAACAACATAAATCATTCTACCACACATATCAGATGGTTTATAGGTAGGACCAGAGCTACTTTGTCACGTCGGGAAGCTCAAATTCTCATACCATGACATAGTAGATCAAGACAAGTTACTGGAACTTGCAAAAAGAGTATACATGGAGATGGTGGGCACGAGTCAGTTTGGGGAACCACTTGATCAACCACTCCAATGGGAAAGAAAGTTGCAGAAGACAGGAATTTTAGGTCTGGTGGACCTACCACATTTTGGTAGAGGTCAACACGCAAGAGCATGCGTTAAGAAACTGCTAGAAGTCAAACATGGCGGGGAAATCTAGTTGGACAAGCTCGTGTCGATAGACATAGAGATTATCACAAACATAATAGGATTTCCAACTCGGGGCATGGATCCTATGAAGTTTATGGATGAAAAATCTAGGGAGAAAGTGCTAGTAGAAGACATTAAGAAAAAGTATGGCACTAATAAGGGAACTAGAGGGATCATTATCAAAAGGATCAATGGTGTCACAACACAACTGGGTGTGAAGATATTAGCCTGCGGGCTGCTAAGAAAATTCCACAGGGAGGAAGTCCCAACTGGGGTCGTTGCAGTTGAAACTTAGTGTGCAGAGGGTACCTCAATGAATTGGGTGTTATTGGGGGGAAATCGATAGATGCAGACATGAACTGATCCCCCTAGATCCACCTAGATCTAGAACAAAACAAGACGCTTTCCCTAAGTTGCAATCATTGAGTTTACTATCCAAAGAGGAATAGATAACATACCTTATGAATCACTTCCTTATATCTTTGTTGTCCCTGCTTCACTCCAGTTCTCTTGTAGAGTCAAATCCATGATAACACAAACCAACCAACATGAAAGTAGCAATAGTAGAATTCAATGACAACCTAAACATGTGATCAAGGAGTCATGTAATAAAACACTAATCATTTTATGCGAAAGAGACATGCCACCGTATTATATTAATGAAAAGTAGAAGATACAACCGAATTGCCTTGATGTCACAAATTCCCTTTTAGTGGTCCTTTGTTCCAACACACACATACACTTGCTCTGAAATTATCATGAAGATAATCCACAAGAGCTTGATGGACAAATGAAGGCCTCAAGCATCAGTAAGGGAAGGATTCTTCACACAGTCTTCAACCTATTCTTTCATCAATTCTCTGCTTAATCTTACTTATTCTTGCTTAACCTTTTCCATGAGAAGCCCATGATTATATAGGAGAAGGTGAAGTGGTTAAAAGGATGAGGACGATCCCGCCAAATTAGAGAAACCAGTAGGATCACAACCACATGGATGCCACCTCACATTATAGAAGATTCCCCTTCTAGAAACTTTTTGAAACCTCTTTCCTCTTTTATCTTTGGAATGTCTCCGCACCCTACCTATGTAGTATCCTGTGGAAATCATGTGGGCCAGCCATAGAGCAGCCTGCAAAAATGATAGATTTATGCACTGTGTAGTATGAGCAGCCTGCAGACCCTTTCTAAAAAGCAACCTTGTAGAGGAGGAAAGAAGTTGTTTTTATCAGGAAAAAAGTAATGTTGGGAGCCTGAACACATGTCTCTGATATCATCATTAGAATGACCAAAATAATGTGTAATATAATGCCCCCCAAAGTATGAGGCTGGAACTCATGACAGCTGAAATACTTTGTAAAAATGCGTGTGTGTGTCGGGAACAAGGAGCACACCAATTGGGAACCTAAAAAAAATCAAGCCTCCGCACAATATTATACCATTTCCGAAGTAGGAATTCCCATGTTCAGACTATAAATGATTGAAATCATAAGTATAAGTCATGGCCACCAAGTATACAATGTGGATCCATGTCATCAATATTTTACATAGCCACCAGGAATACATTGTGGATCTATGTATTTGAAAACTCAGACACATACATATCCATGAGATATACAAAGTGGATCTATGTGCTAATTCAAATCACAAATACTTCATCACAACCTGGACCAAAAATGATGAGGTCCAGGGTCTTCAATCCTGTTGTCCGTTACTACAAATATAGCCATGTGATTACAAGTGTTGAATTCGAACATGGTTAGAAACCACTCGATTACCGGTCATTAATGAAAACCATTAACAAGTGAAATGGAAATCACCATTGATTTCAATGACCCCCAAGGTACAATAGTACAATCCAATGAGTGTGAATAGATGAGTTGAGTTTGAAAACTCGATGGAATCTCTCGATCAGGGATCAATGATGTAAATCCACTGTCGAGAGCGAAGAAACCTGTCATTGAGGCATGCAGGCTCTAAGGCACAAAATAGTTTCTAAGTCTTGTTCTTGGATAATAAGTTGAAGTCGATAGAAAAAGACTCGTCACAGGAGGGCCTTGATGTATCCCCCATCAAATGACATGAAACAAGTAACATATTTAGGGTAAATAAAAGTACAAATATGATTTGGAACGGACACAAGGAAGGCCGACATGATAGGAATTGAAAATTGCAGATGGCCAACTCAATAGAGGGCTTGGATGAACTTCTCTTGAACATATGGATGGCACGACACTAGGTGTGGCAGCATCGACCCAAAGACAACCCAAGATATGAACTCGTAGAAATTCAGACAAGAGGCAAATGGATTTCCCAACCCGGATTCAAGTGATAAAGAGGGTTCCATGTTCAAGAGTGACACTTACTACCACTAACACAAATATAGAGACACATCTCTTTCCCAAATTGCCCCCCACCATTTTTGGCGAGTACCTCTTTATTTTTACGCAAGCTTGAGGAGGATAACATATGCTTGTTGATGTAAGTTCATCCTTCGGACGAGTCCCTTGGAGTATTTTTAACGAACCCTAAGAAGGAGTGGTTTGGTCCCGTATGGGTTTGTCGATGTTTGTTTAATGAGTCAAAAGATAGAAAACTCGAAGGTTTTTCATGTTTATAGAATCTGGAAAAATACTTAAAAGAGAACTCTCTCAGTTCCTTTTTCATAAAATAGTTCGACAGGACCAAAAAAGTGATAAACTATCACCCATAGAACGTTTTATTCAAATACTTTTACGAGCATGAAAAGAACAAGGTCACTCGACAATCTTTTCGTTTTTAAGGAGTGCGAAAAGAGCTTAAAGATTACTCCGTAAGTTTTGTTATTTTTGTGTTACCATGACGAGTACGAAAAGATGACAAAAGTATACTCGGTTACATTCTCATTGTTTTTTGAGCACGAGAACGAACAAATACTAAGCTCGAGGTTTTTCTAAAAAACCCTAAAAAGTAGGCGTGTATGCAACGAAAAAGACAAACAAATCGCAAAAACTTGTCCATACTTGATTGTTCAGAACCCCGGTCTACCCATCTGTGGGAAACAACACTCACGAGACCATTAGGTTTTTGAGAAAATATATTCAAATAATATAAAATATATTTAGAAAAAGTAAAAAATGATTTAAATAGGGATAAGAACTCATTTTCACTATTTCATTTGTATTTGACCAAAAACTTTGTCCAAAAGCCCTTTTTCACCTCGTATTTTAGCGGTCGATTGTGGATAGCTCGAGCGATCATTCGGCGAACGGTCTACATAGAAACAGTAAGAACCTCATCTCCTTCCTTTTAAATGGTTTAAAATTCATTTTAATCGGTTAAAAGATGAATTTTTGGGTGAACATTTGGACCATAGGCGGGCACTGGGGTTGCCGCAGGTGCCCTATATCGAGGCCTGCGAAAATCAAGGATTTCTGTAGGTGCCTAACAGTTCACCTGCGAAAACCATGCTCTGTAACCAAAGCCTATTCGCAGTGACATAAAACCCAAAAGAAAAAGATACGGTGGACCAAAAACAATTCTAAATTATGATAATTAAAGGTGTTAACCTCTTTCTTTCATCTCCATGCAAGTATTTTGATTGCAAAGATGTTGGAGTGGAGAGAAAGAGAGCATGAATATGATTATGCAATGGCTTTGAATGATCCGGGCACCATAAATTCCCTACGACAGTGTGGTCTATTAAAATTCTTCAAGATCCAGGGCATGAGAGCCCAGCTGAGACTATTGGAGTATTTGGTTTGTATGTGGGGCATGGAACGACAAGTACTGCATGTGGGTGCTCATGTGCTCTCCCTGGACATCGAAGACATCTACTTCTTAACAGGTTTTTCCCGTCGTGGGGTGCAAGTGACCTTGATAGGAGGTCGAGGTGGGGGTTTACCGATGAGTGAATACATCATACTCTATTGTGAACCCAGGGTCGAGCGACGCAAGGTAAAGGTTGCTATTAGAGGGGTTCGTGATCTAACCTTGAGAACCATCATTTTCACCATTGCATGGATGGTAGGGATTGCTTCTCCACACATGGGTCTGCAGAGCTATTTCTAGTATGCGATAGAATGTATGGAACCACATGTGTTTAACTAGTGTGATGGGATTCTTCATAGTATGAAGAGTCAGTTGATCAAGAGAAAGAACGGGGATATAAAATAGTTTGGGTACGGATCCATTTTGGTATCTTTCTTCCTAGAAAGAGTCCCTCACTTTCGCTTATAGGTAGATCGGAATATACCAGCGCCACGATATTCATGGATGAAGCGGTGGTGTGATCTCATGTCCCAACATGTGGCAGGTCCCATTATTAGATATAATGACACCTTTTTCGATTGGTTGGAGCCCCAGATCTTGATGATCGATGACTATGCATATGCTGGGATGGATTTTCACAATGATCCTAACTTAGTGCTACCTAAGTGTTCTCAGTGGGGGGAATTAGGTAAGAAAGACATTTTTCTTTTATAGTGTTTTTGTAAAGTTTTCAAAATATTAAATATTTTTATGTGTTTTTCGATCCATTGACTAATAAAAAATATTCTGACTATACAGATGTAGGGTCATTCCAGCCCCTAGGTACATCCCCTGTCCAGAGGCAAGGAGAAGAAACGGTAGTAGCAGGATGGGATGCATATGACTATGAAGAAATCGAGCAAAATCTAGATGGTTTGACTGCGGGGATCCTAGATATGTCGATTGGCGAGGTCCTGAGGCATTTCCAACGCCATACTGTAGGTGTGGCTGGTCCATCGAGATGATTTCTCCTTAGGGTAGCACGAGAAGTAGTGTGTTACCAAGAGAAGCATCCATGATGCCATTTTTGTAGAAGCTATGAACTTCATTTTTGATATTTTGGTCTTTGGACGAAAAACAATCCTTTTGTAAAAAACTTTTGATTGTTATATATATATATATATGAGGCTTCTACTGACTTATTTTGCTTTGTATAATACATGTGATGTGTGATTGGATTTATAAATGTCTCAGATGTCTGTCTAACACATAATTAGCTAATGCATCAGTTAATGTATTTAGACATCTAGTGTAATGATCCCAAGCCATTATGCAAGGATCATCACTGTTTTGGTGTCTTTTTAAAACTTTTTCTGAGTGAGGTATTTCGTCAAACACTTTGTTGATCTACCTTTTAGATGTGTTTATATGTGTGTATGCAGCAAATAACATAAATATATAACCATGGAACATACCTCAACCATATCATGATAAGATGAACAAGCCAAAACATCTCAATTCTTCTTTATTCATGGAAATAGAAGACACGCTGCAATGAGATGTTGATCACGGAATGCTCAATAAGATGGCCAAGAAGATAGACAATGAATAATAAGTATGAGTTGCTACAAAATTCTCCTTCTAATACAAAGATGCCTCCAAAGAAATTTGAATAATAAATGAAGATTAATACAAGCGGATTTGAATGAAACTCTCGGTGAAGAATGCCACGCTCTAATAGAGGGCTGAAACCCTCAATAATTCGGCCTTGCTACTAAAAGTGTCCAATCACCTAATAAATATGCCAAGTGATGGAGTCGGTGATGGTAAGAACAACCTAGGTGTCTGAATCTCCAAGGTCCCTCTCGATCTCTGTGGATCTGAAATCCCCCACTGAGATAGTTGTGCCTTTGGATGGTGAGCCCTAGATAATTCCTCCTTGTTGGGGAGGCCTCCAAATCTCTGAAACTCTCCAGTATGAATCGGGTCACTACAAGTCACTAGGTAAAGGTCTGGGGTCAAATCACGGTCAACCCCTCCAAATAGGACTAGATCTGGATCTAAAATGACCTCCTCTCTTCAATTCCTTGCTCAAGAAATGTCGAGCCATAACGTGTCTCGAGGAAAGCACTAGATATGATGTCCAAGGCCCTACAATGAAAACCAAGTGATAGAATCCTCAGCAATGCCAATATCCTACAATGAATATCTCTCCAAGATGGGTGCACCTCTTGCTGGAATCCCTCTTTGGTGCACCCTCTCTCTATCTGGAGAGAAGCGATGTGGAATCCTCCTGGAACTGAGTAGATGGAACTAGAATGGTGTGGGAGGTATTGCATCTCGAGACCAATCTTGGGACAAGATGGGTGGAATCTTCACCAGATAGATCCTCTAGGGTTTGTTTATGTCAAAACCCTCCAAAGTCCCCCAATATTGGGCTCACTAGCTAGAAGCCAATCAAAAGGAAATGGATCATACATGAATGAATGAGGAAAGGCCCTTCCTTTCCTTTATACTTTTTTTTTTTTTTTTTTTTTTTTTTTTTTTTTTTTTTTTTTTTAATTAATTGAATTAAAATCACTTTAATTAATTAATCAACTTCTTTTTACCTTTGAAAGCTCCTTATCTCTTGTGAACACCTAGCCACTAGAAGTCACTTCTAGCCATCCCATCCATGATTTAACATATCGATTCCAATGATCTATTACACTAGGAGTTTCCTCAAGTAATGTGCCCAAAATGACCTCTTGGTGAATTCAAGTGACTTATAGCTCAAAATAGTCAAAATCATGATCGTCAATGTGAAACCAAAGCCAACCTGTGTAGGAATGGCTCATAATGATGGAATGTGATCATCAATGCAATATGGACCCCACAATGCCTCATTTACACTTGTACTTTCAGCTCTATAACATCCATCGGCTACTCTGGTCATCATAGAATCTGTCCTATGATGATGTCCCAAAGTGGGGACATTCACAGGTCCTCCCTATTTAGAAAATTGCTTGTCCTCAAGCAATAGCAATCATCTCAAATAAAATACCCGGGATCCCATGTCCACCTATGGGTTTCATAGTAGAACCCATCGAGAGATGAACAATCACACATGTTTCCCCTTGGGTCCCATAATAACCAAATCATCTCAA
Source organism: Picea sitchensis (assembly GCA_010110895.2). Taxonomy (NCBI): domain Eukaryota; kingdom Viridiplantae; phylum Streptophyta; class Pinopsida; order Pinales; family Pinaceae; genus Picea; species Picea sitchensis. The sequence goes on along the minus strand of SNQJ01S0202177.1, from coordinate 1,661 downwards.
ATAAAATACCAGGATCCCATGTCCACCTATGGGTTGCATAGTAGAACCCATCAGAAGATGAACAATCACACATGTTTCCCCTTGGGTCCCATATCAAGTCATGAACTGCTAGCCCCTGGGACACATAAACCTGAAATACACTAACTTTGTGAGTCTCCTGTACCTAACACATGGCCTCATCCCAGAGTGAGTCCATCCTCCTAGTATCTACCAAGATCCACACGGCCTCCATCAACTGCACATGCTGATTCCAGAATGAGGTACTGCAAGACCTCCATGAGACACCCGCAAGCGGTGCACTCCTCTCAACACTGAAGCTCAATGGAAAGTTAGAATAACTTTCCCCTGCAATGGTCCACTCTCCCCTGTTGGTCAATGAAATGCTCATTCCTGCAATATTTGGGTCCCATGCTAACCTTTGTCGAAGATCCTCATGCTGACACTGCACTACTCTTACCATGACTGCCTGTCCCCTGCTTGCATACTGGATCCTCCTCGCCTGGATCCTCAAGATGAAATACCTATGACCACTGAACCTGCTGCCCAGAAACTGTATCGGCATAGACACCAATGTAGAAGAAGTACCTGTCCAAACATCCCCATTCCCTATCATGATGATCACAAGGGAGGAAAGGTCTCGCCCCATAGGACAAGTACCTGCAGGCTCCCTCCAAACCAACCCGAGGTGGAGTGTGTGGCTCTCTGGTGACACCTGAGTCGTCAAGTAGTGAAACATCCTGCTAACCAAGTTTACTCCCGGATCCCATGGAAAACTTCGAAGTTTATCACTTCCAATCTCTGCTAGCTGCTCTTGTGTTGATCTGATCACTGTCAGAAGCCCACTGTGCTCATCTGTCATCACCAGGTCTATGATTCTCACCATCACACACCAAGCCTCAACTTTCTGTCTAACACGATCCACCTCTGACCTACTGTATGCCGTAAAAGTACTCATGTCATATAGTCTTGGCCTACTCACTCTCCATGTTCCCAGCCATGGCCTATCCCTCCTCATGCTGTTGTCTATGATAAAAGTGTCAGGAAAGGCTAATAGAAACATTTGCAGCTGACTGTAGGACTGGAAGGCATCACAGGATTTGGTCAATCCCCAGGATTTGACTAGAAGCTCATCCATCGGTATCCATGATAATTGCTCGCCTGTAGTCATCACCGATTCCCCACCATCTAGTGCAACTGGAAGTAACCCCTCTGACTGTTGGTCAACCAACCTCCATCTCTCATCTACCATGCAACTGCTAAAATGGTGAAGGTGATATCCCAAAACTATGTGCTGCTGCAGAGGAGTGACGTCTCCATACTCCCTTGAGTGTGTCTCCTTCCTACAAGGCACTATACCCCTCTGAATGCCACCATATATCTCGACATCTCTCTGTGAGCTATCACTCATCAAGGTATGCTCTGGAATACTCATTTCATCTCCCACAAACTCATGTTGCATCACAGATCCTAGGCGTACAACTGGATCAATCTCTATATGGAGATCGACCACTCCCAAAACACAAATGGAAGCGTCCCCCATCGACTGGTGCTCCTCTGCTAGATCATCAACATCCTCTGTCAATGTGACTGACTGATACATCTGACTGTCCACTAAGACAGATGAAGTGGATCTCTGATGAATCTCCTCAAGAGACCCATCT
>SNQJ01S0202175.1:0-16789 GCA_010110895.2 Picea sitchensis | reverse complement strand
AGAAACTAGGGTCTACCCCCCTTGGCTTCCCTAGGAGTAAGCCTAGACGGAAGAGGTTCAAGTCAAAGTGACAGCGTGGGCTTTGAACCTAGGCATTGTGCCTCCAAGGACACACTAAGTGAGCTAGACTTTGCTCACGTTTGCAAGTGTGTACAAGGACGGCAACATTGTGTAGGAAACACCAAGTTTACAAGTATTTGCAAGTGTTCTTTGTAGCATGCAGGATCCAATTCTTGGAGAAGCAAAGGAGCTAGTTTGCATCTAGTGTTTGTCCAAAAAGTTCGAAAAGAAGACGTCATCCCTCTTCCTCACACCAAAGGGACCGCATAGCCCGAAGATTTCCACACTCAAGCAAAGGCTCCGAAAATCATAAATTTTCTTCTTCCTCCCTTTTTCTTTGTTTGCATGTCAATTAGATCTGTTTTGAAAGATAAATTTTAGCATCTAATGCTGCATGCATAAAGTCTTAGATCTAGTTTCAATATTTTCTCAATTAAAAGAGTAGATCTAAGCTAGTTTCGGTGCAATTTTCTATAATTTTCATCTAAATCTTAAACTAGAAAGTTGTTTTATTTTACATTGTAGATCAAGCTAATTAGTTGTTTTATGCTTGCTGTTTTGGGACAGCAAACAGAAACAACTAAAAGAGATTAGTTTAGGCTCATTCAAAGCATCGAAAAGTCTCAAAAAAGTTGCATTTTTGCCTAAGGAAAAATTCAAAAAAAATTGGTTAAATTTTTCAAGTTTTAGTTTAGTCTTTTAGATTGTTTCTCATCATATTCTAATCACTTTCTTTGCTGGTTTTTAGCAGGTCCATCAAAATGTAAAGGGAAACTCTGGCGAAATTGAGGCAAAAGTGAAGAAATTTGAGCCCAAGTTGGAACCCTTGAAGACTAAGACCTTCAGAAAGTCTTTTGTAATAGTTTGTTTTAATCTGATCCATTCTATAAGGGTCCATAAGTTCAAAAAATGAGAAAAGAGAACTCAGTTCTCCTTGTAATAGGATCAATAAAAACGGGCCCTTGGAGCCTAGTTTCTCCATCCCCATTAGGGGGATTTGTGTGTTGTGTGTTTGTCTTTGCTTTATTTCCTTGCAAGTCTCATTATATGATCTCAAACACACATACAAGCATAAGGAAACTTAACACACATAACACTCAAATCTTGCGTGCATTTAAACTTAAAAGTAATTTCACTCTTTATGCATGCTTAGCTTAGATTTTACTTTCTGCTATCAACAATAAATTTAACAAAGTTTTCACTTTCAAGTTTCTTGCAAAGCTTAATTTCATTTTCAAGTTTCTTGCAAAGTTTCATTTCAGTTTCAAGCAGTTTTCACAGTTTATTTCCTTTTTGCAAAGTTAAAATAAACCTTGATTGTAGTTTAATTAAGAAAATCTCAATAGTTGTTACTTCAATGTGCGGAAAAACGCCTAAGGGGAGTGTGTGAAGTCAGACGGGAACTTTGAGATCTAGGTTCTCCCCGTGTTGGACATCCGGCACCCTTAGTCAACTTACTGGTGAGGCCCTGGGGCTTCGGTAAGTTCTCCGCAAGTTTCCAAACAAAGAGGTAGCCTCTAAAGCGGCCACACAATCTCTCATTAATCTACCTTTAATTTACCTTAATAAAACACGCGATCAACAACTGCCCATGATACTTTTAAGGCACTGGTACTATGGATTTATTGTTATGTATGTGAGCAATTTATTTCATTCATGTGTGATTGTCTAACGAATTTCATTAATCTTGCAGATCTTGTATCCTACTTGATTTATGCATGTTTATGGACAAATGATTTATATGAGTATCTCAAATGATGAATGATAAGTGTTGAATTTGGCCACACTAGATGTAAAATTCACATCAAATTCGAGTCTTGTAAAGATTACCAATAGATTCCTCCTTAGCACAACATGAATTAAAATGATAAGTGTTGAATTTGGCCAAACTAGATGTAAAACTCACATCAAATTCGAGTCTTGTAAAGATTACCAATAGATTCCTCCTTAGCACAACATGAATTACAGGGCAAAATCAGTGCTGGTTATATAAGAAAGAATATAGATTAGAAAAAATAATCAGGTTCTGTCAATGATAATTTACCTTACAAAATCCCCTTTCAATGCAGGAGTACCAGAATATTGGATGCTTATTTCATCTCCATGGTTGGCCCACACTGAAAAAATAAAGAGTGTATAAGAAGTGAAAGTAGAACAATAACAGGTAAGTTGGTCAGAGCAAATTTAGTGGGTATATATGAACAGTTCTTTTTTAAATGTAATTGTTTCCAAAGAAAGAAAATCAATAATATTGTTTAAAATATCATAATCAGGCTCTATAATTATTCATATGACATTTATTCCACTGAGAAAAAACTATATGAGAAAAGCAATCGCTCCAACCTGATTGTTTTTAGCATGTCATAACCCAGTTAAATGTAACAAGGCACTCACAAATTTTAAATAAATTGTCAAAATTAGTGTGCTGGTTTATAGTTTCATCTTTTTGAAATATTTCAATTCGCTGGAGTTGGGCTTCCATTGATTTCCTTCCCAGCATGCTCTGCATTTTAACAATAAATAAAATAATAAATGTCTGGAGACCTAATTATTTCACAAAAAACATATGCCAAACCGCATGTCAACTCAGTACAATTATGTCCAACATAAACAACTCAACCTCAAATTCAATAGCTGGAAATTACCACCATTAATCAGTGTGAGTCATGGTATCATGGCAGAACTCACATGCCAATTGGGACTCACTATTTTCAATAACAAACAAGATCTATTTTATAATATAGACTGATAAATTACAGGGGTAATTTCCTCAATAGAGAGCAGATACACTGCAGCCTCTCCTAGAACAACTTTGCTCATAGGGGCTGCGTCTTAACATAAATATACAACTGTAAATGTTGATAATTGCTGAAAATTCATATTAATATGCACAAATCCTACCAAAACTGTATCTCATTTTTGGCTCAGAATTGATGGAAGAAATGTACAGAGTTGTACCCTCCCTTGATGGTAAAAGGCCTTCCAGTTCTAATTTAGGTTTGGCATGGTAAGGTGGCATAGAGGAAGGCAAGGTGGCAAAGAAAACACTTATTTCATTCACTCGCTTACTGAACATATAGGAGTGATTGCTTGGCTCAAGCTCCATACCTAGGTTGCCCCTGACTGATACGCATACCTTTATGCTGCCTGTTAAGCCACCTTTATGCAGGCAGGTATGCATACATCCGTGGAGGTAGGCATACTTCTGAGACACTCCCAACCTCAAGAAATCTAGAGCTCAGTTGATAGAATGAACAAAGGTGGATTGTATGATACAGCAGCGAGAGTAAGCTATGTGCCAGAAATTTTGGATGAGGTATTGCAATCTTTTCTAGCAGGAAATGGATTGAAGAATCAAACTTCCCAGATGCTACTAAACAGTTGCTTCAAAGAGAAAAAACAAGGGTCGAGACTAACTATTGAATCAAAACACTTCAAAGAAAGGATGTCGAATTTTAAACAGCATTAATATATAGATTTATTGGTCTTTCACCTTCACTGAAATCTTTGAAGAATTGCATAAATAGTTGGTGGAAAATGATGGGGTAGCCTCTCTTTTGTGTCAAAAAAAGAAGCTATTTTTCCATGAGATTCATGGTGTTGAATTGGATATTAAATATTGGTTCATGTATGATGGTTCTAGCCTCCAAGGGTTGAATAGTAGTAGTATGGAATGAAAAGTAGTTGATTGTCTTGGGCCTTGGCACCCAGTTCTCTCTTCGTGGTTGCACTTGACACTTAGATGGATAGTTGTGGTATTCTCTTTGGTGCTATGGTATGTCATTGGTGGATGGATCATGATTATGTGTTCATGGTTATCCTAACACTTACTTATGGAACATCTAAGTAAGAATCAAAAAGCGGCATGGTGTGATCCTAGTTTGTGATGGTAGGTGTAGTGCTTGCCCCCATTTTATTATGACTTAGTTGCAAACAGTAATCTCCATTCAGAAAAACTAGACGCCCACATTCATTCTAAGCTAGGTCCATAATGAACCCACTCCATTACACTATTACATAACAAAGTAGATCATACTTATGCCAAAACCCTAGATAGGATTACATTATTTGCACATCAAAGAGATTACGCAATAACACACTTTGATGTTATGAATAATTGTTGCACTTATTATAATGAGATTCACCCCTCTTATAAAGAATTCAAGAGGTCTTATTTGTCCAAAACCCTAAAAGCTAATAATAACCAAAACCCTAACTTTTATAGCCTAAGTCACTAAGGTAACTTTATTACAGATGTAAGCCTTATATTCTAACATACCCGATGTCGCCAAAGGAGAAAAGATGACAAAGCGGGGTAGGTGATGCAAATAAGGGCCTATGCGAGGACATCTTAAAGGGAGAGCGTGTGAGAGAAAATGCACTGTGGATCTAAATCTGTGAGAAGAGCGATATGTTTAGGGAAAAGCATGTGCCAGAAGGTTTTGGGGAGTGGTGGACGGCCTCAGAAAGTTGGTGCCTCCCTAAGGAAAGGAAAGCCCACTTTCTAAGGTAGAGGAGACAATTGTAGGATTTCTGAAGGTGGAGGAAGGAGGGGAGGTTATGTGTAAAAATGAACGGATATACTTGTGATGGAGTTTGCACTCATCAAACTAGCAGTTCATGGAGAAAAAGCCAGGCGTGGGGGCACAGATGGACTACTGGATGGAATGTGGGCAAGAGTCGAGAAGGCCTCCCAAATATTTGTGGAAAGAAGCTCATATTTGGCTAATGTTGTCTCAAGGGATGACAAATGGGGGAGGGCCAACTGTAGAAGGTTGGTGGTCTGGGAATCGGCATACTCCCTACTAAAGAGGATAGTGGTGTGCAGGGCTCTTGTGGTGGCAAGGGGAGGTGAGGCAAAGAGAGAGAAGGATAGGAGGCTGTGGTCAACAGGACAAAGGGTCGAGACTAAAAAACACCATATATGAGGTAGTAACTCCTAGTTGGCCAGGACATAATCTACCACACTAGCCCTGCCACTATGAGGGAAACAGGTGAATCCCTTGAGTCAAGGTAGCATGAAAGCTCCTACAGCAAAGCTGGACATTTCCAGGCTATTGCCAGCCATAGCAATACAATTTTGCTGATGGATTTGCAGGTTGCATTTAAAGAGTGGCATGTACAAAATCAGCCACAAGAAATTGGCTTTCCAGGTAAGAGATATCTTGTGAATGGGACTCATTACAGGTTATGGTGGGCCCCAGATGTATGGTCCTTCAAGATTGATATACTTAGCTGCAGAGGTGTAGAAAAGAATCTTTTGTTTGAGTTGATGGTGGTGGGCTGAAATTTTCATGCAACACTGACTCTAATCTGCCTAATGAGTCAATGGGAGGACAGGTGGTTGGAACTTGGCATGCTCTGCACCAGCCATGCTAGTTAGATGGCATGCTTTCAACATTATCTCTCATTTTCTGGCAGCTTCAAAAGTTGACTTTAGAATGCATTTGGTCCAGAATCCAGATATATTTGTGATTTGGGATAAGCATTTTTTTAGTATGACCATTAAGGGAGGGTGATAAAGTTTATGCTTTAATAACAGTCACGTTATTACGTATTATACTCAGTTGTATTAGGTAAGGATTTTAATAAAGTGACTTAAATGGTTAATCACTATAATCACCATTATTATGTATTATAATTGGTCCTTTGTATGGTGGCCCAAATCATGAGACATATCAGTATAGATGTATTCATCATGAGACATCTCTCTCTCTCTCTCTCTCTCTCTCTCTCTCTCTCTCTCTCTGCATGCAATTTCATATTGTGTATCTGCATAATTTAAAAAAATGAGGTCAACTTCTAATAAGATACGTAACCTGTGTCACATTGGTGCGATCTAAACAATCAATACAATTGCTTCTTATGACACCTGTTTGTTCCTCGAGTGTTTCTCGCCTAGTAGACAACAAAAAGTATCTGCAAAACATACAATGAGCACAATGAGTATATTAGACACGCAAAAAAATATATATTCAATCCACAAAAATAAAATACTAATATTTTTCATAGTCTCTATCTTGCATTTCTATATCAACTACTATATACAAGATAGTGTAAGAATTGTCTTTCCTATAGTTCCAATTAGTAGAAGGGAATATAACATCAATAGCTTACAAAGCTCTACTTTCAACAATATTTGCTATGATTGCTGAAGTTAATTTTGTACCAGTTGGTTGGATCAACAAATAAGGAAAAGCAAAAACCACTAGGACGTTACCCAAATACAAATAAGATATTTCTAAATGAAATTAGATATAAAATATAAAGAAAACTCTTGAAAAAAAAATGAGAACTTTAAAAAGATGAAGAACCTAGTCCAAGCACAATCTAACCATGTCTAACAAAAACATAAAACAATCAACTGAACACATTTATCAACAAAGTCAGGTAACAATTAAAAGCCAATCCCAAAAAGTTAAAGCAACAACTCAAACTAGCAAAAGTTAACAACATCAAAACTGGGCAAAGATCCCTCACGCTGATGTAACATTTTGATGTAGCATGTTACATCCCAGTTGCACCAGGAAGGACTTACAATGAACCGCAAAGTTAAAAAAGGCACTTGCTCAAAATTCAGTTGCACCAGGAAGGACTCACGATGAACCGCAGTTAAAAAGGCACTTGCTCAAAAATTCGTGAGTTCAGAGGTCCGCCGAAAGCACTATTGCCCTTCATGTCTTTCTTCTTCTTCTATGACATAAACGCATCCCCTATGGGGAATTGTATAAAATGATCTAGCATGAGGTCTCATGTATGTAAAAGACTGCTCTCCCAATATATATGCTATTATTGTATACCTAGAGTATTTTTTATCACTGATCCACAGCACCTCACCCTCGCTAATTATAAGGTTCCTGTTTTTTCACTGCATTCCAAAGTTGGAGGGAAGTCCTAGTGGTTAGGCCTTGGTGTGTTCTCTCTGAGTCTAGTGTCAAATGTATATTACCATGCTAGCCATGAGTCCAAAGTCTTATGGACATGCATTAGGTCCTTCTAAGAGTTTTTTCATAATGGAGTCAACTCCACTCCTCAATCAAGGCCTCTGTTGAGCATTTAGGGAGCGGCCAAGCCTCCCAAGTGCATTCCCCAACGCTTCTGAGCTGCTTTTAGGGAGCCGCACTCCCTCATCAGTAAACCGCGACTGCTTTTGAGGGAGCATCCGTGAGCTGCTCATCCTAAACCCTAAAGACCTAAAGTTGAGTTGTAAGGTGTTTTGGTGTGCAAACGAGGGTGGTAATTAATGGTAATGTTAAAAGTTTTGACATTCTCCTTTATCTTTCATTTTCATCCTTTACTTAAATTTTAACATTACCATTAGGTCCCATTCAAAAATTCAAATGCATCTAATGTTTTCGTGATTTCAAGATTGGCAAGATTGCAATGTTTCCACCGGATTCTATCATGTATGAGGGTATGGAACCGACATTTAATCAAGAGAACCAAGCTCTTTATGTGCCTCTGAAGGCTGGTGGCATTGATTGTTGAACCTTTTGTCACGACCCCAGTAAATGTAAATTCCCTTCTACTCAAGTATAAACTCTTCTATTGAACTCTTCTTTGTAGTTTGTCGTCGTGACCGGTGACTTAGTAGTGTATGTGCACACCAACTCCGGCCTTATATACAAGCAGAGAAGAGTGGTTGAAGGGACAGGTCATGCTAACAAATGGTGGAAACATGTATGGCTCCCCGGCCAAAAATTTGCATAAATTGGCTGTGAAGGTGCTTTCTCAGGTCGCTAACACCTCTTCCTCAGTAGAGAGGTGTTGGAGCACCTATAGCTTCATCCATAAAGAGAAACAACTTGAATGCAACCGCAAGGCAGAAGCTTGGTTTATGTGCATTACAACTTGAGGTTGTTGTTTCATTATTGTGATGCAGACGAGAATGCTTTTTTGTAAAAGAGATATGACTTGGGATAACAATCCGTAGGAGACTAATTTACGTGATGGAACCATTGTTTTAGAGCTCTTGCAAGAGGAACTTTTGAGTGATCATGATGGCTTAATTACATTCCTCGAGGAGACATGCCACCCCCATCCACTACAAGGGTTCCTGATTCATCAGTTTTACCTTTATCTACAATGTACACAACATCCATTGTCAAGTGGGGGCCATTCAACTGTTGGCCGTGTTCCACGATCACTTCCAATTGCCTCTCCTTATTCAAAGATCACGGAGAAGAAACTAGAAGTTTCTCGTGGCAAGAGGAAATCTTAGAGCATAGTACTTAGTACAAGCCAATATATACTAGATCTCTTTTTATCTTTCCTGTTTAGAAGTAGTCTCTAAACTTAGTACTTTGTCTTGGGAGTCTGACTCTTTATTATGGCTTATTATATAAACAATGAACTTAAGGAAGTTATGAACTTAAGAACATCGTATGACAATCTACCTTTGAAGTTAATGATTGATGTTATGATGCTTTTAATGATTGGTTAAGGATGCTTTTTATGATTGATGTTATAACTATGATGCTTTAATGCTGAGTCCCACATATGTTTATGATTGATGTTATATGTGTAGTATGCTATGTACTATGTAGGATGTACTAAATGGTTGATGCTTTAATGATCATCGATTCATCACTAATCAATTAGTTAAATGATCTTATATCTATGTTTTCATGTTTTTTGCAATTGTTCAACATTCTATATGTTTTATATATATATATATGCATCAAAATATATATATTTTATGTATTATATAAAAAACGCTCCCGCTCCCAGAGATTTTTGAAAATATGCACTTCCCACTCCCGCTCCCGCTCCCCGCTCCCAACAGCCTTGGTTTTTTTAACATAAAATATCCAGTTAAAATGGTGTTTTACCTTGTAAATTTATGCAATTATTTAATTAGTGGTACTAGGAGGTGTTAAAAACCTAGGGGAGTATTATTTTCTAACTCAGAATACCCCCTTTACCCTAGTACGCCCTTTTCGAGTAAAATAATTGATTTTTACCCATAAAAATCAATTATTTCCTCAAAAAGGTGAATTAATTCTCTCCCTATTTTTCAGGATACATGTCTGGGACATGTTTTAAATTGTCTTCGGCTCACTCTACCTCACTGGTGGTTAGTGGCACTTGAGGTTGTTGAAATTTTGGTATGCTCGGTTAACCATAGACAATGTCACATCATTGTCACCCAACCATAGGCATTCACATATGCCACCCCCGAGCACAATAACCTTTACTTAGATAGAATGATTATGGCAAGTCCACACTAGAACCAACAGATAAACCCTAACCAGAAACATCATTGTTGCAACCGTAGCACAATACCAATAGAGCATACCTTTACCAAGAGAAGCACACAAGAAGGAGATACCAGAAAGACTTGCGCCTTAGCTGCCACTGCTGCTCCTTAGACTTATGCCCTAGTTGTTGCCACAATTGCTCCTTAGACTTGCGCACTAATAAGTGGTACTAGGAGGTGTTAAAAACCTAGGGGAGTATTATTTTCTAACTCAAAATACCCCCTTTTCAAGCAAAATAATTGATTTTTACCCATAAAAAACAATTATTTTCTCAAAACGATGAATTAATTCTCTCCCTCTTTTTAAGGATACATGTTTGGAACATGTTTTTAGCTTGTCTTCGGTTCACTCTACCTCACTGGTGGTTAGTGGCACTTGAGGGTGTTGAAATTTTGGTATGCTCGGTCAACCATAGACAATGTCACATCATTGTCACCCAACCATAGGCATTCACATATGCCACCCCCGAGCACAATAACCTTTACTTAGATAGAATGATTCTGGCAAATCTACACTAGAACCAACAAATAAACCCTAACCAGAAACACCATTGTTGCAACCGCAGCACAATACCAATAGAGCATACCTTTACCAAGAGAAGCGCACAAGGAGATACCAGAAAGACTTGCGCCCTAGTTGCCACTATTGCTCCTTAGACTTGCGCCCTAGTTGTTGCCACAGTTGCTCCTTAGACTTGCGCATTGTTTCTGAGTGAGTGTGTGTCTAAATGAGCTAGGCACCTCCTTATTTATACTAGCCTGTCCAACTGACTTTTCCAGGTGTGGCCAACTTCTCTTTTTGGGGCCTTCCATTTCTTTATTATTATTATTCTCCTTGGAAGGACTTCTCTTCTAGGGTTTTCACACATCTGTTTAATGGTTCTCTTACTCTCGAAATATTCTATTCTAAGTACTAAGGTTACACTTGGAGGTTAATACCTCCTGCAACTACCAAAACATCAACACTCCCTCTTAGCTAGGGAGGTATTAACTAAGATGTTCTTCATGTAATGGTCTCAAACACATCCATCCATCTCACATGGCATGGGCAAGACTCACATGGTCTTGCAGACTAGTCTACAAGTAGCATCACCATAGCCACACAGGTTATCTCATGATCAAACAGATCGTGTCACAAGTATCACCATCATAGCCATACAGGCTCTGTCATAGTCACACACACAGACTATCTAATGGTCACGTCACAGTCATGCATTTGAGGCCTCATCAACACATGTAGCATCTCTCTAGTGGGCATAGCCTCATCGTCCTCGCGGACCTTATGTCATTACAGGGCTTTCATCTAGCTTACACGGAACTAGGCATCTAGCTCACACTGAACTAGGAAACCATCCATCTCACACAGAATCTGGAATATTTAGTTGAGCCAGTTTGCACAAAACTATGCTACTACCCAATCTGAACGGAGTCTAGGGAATTGCAACTCACCGGCTCACACAGAATCTGGCAACTAGCCCTAGAACTAGTTCTTCTGGATGGAACACCAGGCATCCAGCCCACAATGACTGGGCATCTAACCACTAGGGTTAGGCGATGTAGTGTGCACACACTACCCATCTAGCCCAAGGATAGGAAACACCTACAACCACACACGTTGGCCCTCCAGCTTGAAAAGCTAGGAAACTCGCCAGCCCCGAAGGCTCGGCATCTGTTGACCTTGTGCGAGGTCATGCTGATTGGTGCCACAGTCAGTAATGTGCTTTTAAATGACCACCCGTTGTTGCCACTCTGCAAACTATTGCCCCAAGAATCGCATATGTGACTCATCACTCCCTCTTACGAGGGACATCCTTCTGGACCACACCAAGCTTGTCCCTGAAGTATTCAAACTTTACCCTTGATAGAGGCTTGGTCAACACATCTGTTATATGCTCGTATGTGCCAATATACTAGAGCTTCACAGCTCCCCTTTGCACCAGATCTCGGATATAATGGTACTTGATCTCGACGTGCTTGGACTTGTCATGGAACATCGGGTTCTCAGACAACATTATACAACTCTAGTTGTCACAGAAAATACAAGTCACCTCCAACTCGAGATCAAACAGCCCTGCAAGCAACTTCTGAAACCACACAGCTTCGTTATAGGCTGAATATGTTGCTATGTATTCTGCCTCGACCGTACTGAGTGCCACACTAGTCTGCTTCTAGCTGAGCCACGAAATCATAGCTGACCCCAAACTGAAGCAACATCTAGATGTACTCTTCCAGTCTATGACACTACCGACCCAATCTGAATCAGTATAGCCTTGCAATCTTATCTTATGATCTAAAACATATCGGAGTCCATAATCAAATGTACCTTTTAGGTACCTCAACACATGCTTTGCCGCAACCAAGTGAACATGTCTTGGTTCAACCATATACTGACTCAAAGTGTTCACTGCAAAGCATATATCTGGCTTAGTGTTCGTCAAATACATCAACGAACCAATCATCTACCTGTACATGGTGACATCCACTGTCTCTGAAGAAGTATCCCTTTCACCATCGGTGTAGGAATGGATTTACAATCCATCATATCAAATCTCTTTAGGATTTCTACCGCATATTTTCCTTGGCAAAGGAAAATCTCATCTAGTTTCTGCCACACCTCTAGACCCAAAAAGTAATGCATCATACCCAGGTCTTTCATCTTGAACTCAGATGCAAGATTTCTCTTGCACTCTGTGATGAGCTTCTCATCCCTTGTTAGAAACAGGTCATCCACATATAGCAGTAATATCAATGGTCCATTATCCTCAACCTTGTAGTAAAGATTAGGATCTGCTTTACTCTTGGTAAAGCCCACGCTCATCAGAAAACTATCAATTCTACCATATCATGCCATGGGTGCTTGTTTCAACCCATACAAAGCTTTCTTCAATCTGCACACATGAGTTTCTCTGTCATGTGTCTCGAATCCTTGTGGCTGCTCCACGTACATTTTTCTTCTACTACATCATTCAAGAAGGCTATCTTCATATCCATCTGATGTACCTTTCCATTTCATCACTGCAGCTATCCAAGTGCAGCGCTAATCAAAGTGTACCTCGCCACAGGAGCAAATGTCTCCTCATAATCTATTCCTTCTTTCTGGGAGAATCCACGAGCCACAAACCTTGCCTTGTATTTCTTGATACTGTCATGTGTTGAGTGTTTTGTCTTGTAAATCCATTTGGAACCCACAACTAATTTCTCTTTCGATCTCGGAACCACATCCCAGGACCCAGACATCATTCCTAATGATGAACTGGTATTCCTCAATCATGGCATCCTTCCATGCTTTCTTTTTTGCAGCCTCTTCATAACAGGTAGGCTCATCATCAATGATATCACATAACAATGCCACATAACTGGAATATGGTCGAGGTTTATGGATTTCTCTGAAAGATCCATCTGGAGCACCATACTTCTCTGAATCCTGAATAATTTCTCAAGCCCAAGTTGGTCTTCGTTTCCTTGTATTTGTTTCTGCAGGTCTTGTGGTTCTGCCATGTCATGATCTTTTGGACCATGCTCTACTGGCACAACATCATTACCTGCATTTGTATTTACAACTCTAGGAGCTTTAGGCTCCTCATCATGGATCTCATCTGTATGATGCTGCCTCGATCTACTGAAGGTTGCATCCTCATCGAAGGTAACATCTCTACTAATCTCGATCTGTCTGTAACCAGGGATGTAGACTCTATATGCCTTTGATGTCTCACTATATCCAACAAATATACCCTTCTTGCCTGAAGGATCCAACTTTGATCTCTTATCCTTTATTACATGGATATGTACAACTCTAGGTTTGGATAGTCTACTCCAAGTCTGAGCTAGAGACCATCTAAACAATTGCCTCTTGCAACCGTTCTTATAGCTCTGTCTTAGAGCTATTACCTGTGACCTGCCCAGAACAAGAAACAAGAACAACATCTCCATGGTAACCTCCATGGAGTTTCAAGATAACCTACCTAGAACAAAGTCAACAACCAAGAACATCTCCTAGAGGAGATCAATTATCTTGTAAACAAGTGCATTATTAATATGAGCATTTACTGGAGTGTTAGTCGTACCAATAATATTCAAGTGTTACTAAACTAGAAATAGCAATAGCAATAACGAAATTCTAAAGACTGTTATTCTAGTTACAATACTTACTTAAACTGCAGCAATATAAAATATCAAACCTAATATGCAATATAAAATATCTTCCCATAGCCTTTACTGCTTCCATTATTGTTCGGTTCTTTCTTTTTGCTACCCCATTCTGTTGAGGAATGTAGGGAGTGGTGAGCTCCCTCTTAATCCCAACTTCTCTGCAAAATGCTTTGAAGTCATCTAATGTGAACTCTCCAATATCCGCTAAGTGAAGTGGACGTCATTGGTCGACACATGTCTAAATGCACGATGTCCAAAACTCCTTTGGCTTTGATGTCACTACTTGGGAACTGGATCTTCCTGATGGTCGGTATGTTCCATGTCTCAAACTAGAGGCTATCTAATATGTTGCCTTCTGCAACTGTCGTTGTAGCTCCCTCTCAGAGCTGTCACTAGTGACCTGCTTTTGTGGTTACCTTCCTAGAACACATACATCTCCATGGATTTTGTAAGATAACCTGCCCGAGACAAGAGAAACAAGAGCAAAAGTATTTCCAATATAATAGCATTTTCATAAGAACGTATCTATGGTAACAAGAATAAGAGACAATTTCATGGTAATCATCATAGCATTACCAAGGTGACCTGCCTAGAAGAAAAACAAGAAGTATCTCCTAGAGGAGATGTTACTTCATCTTGCAAAAAAGTACAATAAGCATTTATATCAATAGTACTCACATGCTACCAAGTATTCATTGTACCTAGCAGTAACAGAACCTTCCAAGGATTGTTGTCACAACTATAGTGTTTACTTGTAATGTAGCAATTATCAAACTTGATATGTGCAAATTGGAAACTTATCAATTTAATTAATCAAACCTAGGACCTGGAGTCTTATCTCCAAGAATGAGTGTTGTTTTTCTTGCAAGTCTCCTTCACTCAAGATGACAAGTAATCTCTCCAACCTATCCCTTGTACTAAGACAATATGCTTTCTTGACATAAATTCGAGTTAGGGAATATAGTGCAAATAAAATCTAAAATCTCAACCTTAATCAATCTGATACTTTGACTAAAGTCAGCTTATAACTTTAACTTTGACCAGAGATTTGACTTCAACCTGTCTGACTCAAAAATCAACCTTGACTTTTTTGCTGACTGAGGGCACCAGAGAGTGCGCTAGGCTAGGGTGCACTAGGACAACCAAGAATTAGGCCCAACACTTCATTAAAGTGCCCAACGAATTTGGGTTAGGGTTTGTTGTCGTTGCAAAACTAGAAACCCTAGCTGGAACTGTCGGAAGAATGGCTAGCAAGTTGATCTAAGGCAATAGTTGCAACTGGCGCTGCAACTGGCATTGTAACTGGCACTGCAACTAGCGCTACAAATTCTTCTTCAATGAAGCCTTCTTAGATCTATGAAGCCTTGACCTAGGGTTTTATGAGGAAACCCTAATTTTCCAACTTTTGAATTTTGGAGATCTGATCCGGGGAAAAGATGTGCCCTCCTTAGGCGAGCTTCTTGGTGGCTTTTGCAAGTGCTCAACGAGCTTGACAATAGGGGAAAATGACGATTTTCCTTCCAATGGTTTGACTGTTTTGGAGGAAACCAGCTCTGATACCATGTTGAAATTTTGGTATGCTCGGTTAACCATAGACAATGTCACATCATTCTCACCCAACCATAGGCATTCACATATGCCACCCCCAAGCACAATAACCTTTACTTAGATAGAATGATTCCAGCAAGTCCACACTAGAACCAACAGATAAACCCTAACCAAAAACACCACTGTTGCAACTCCAGCACAATACCAATAGAGCGTACCTTTACCAAGAGGAGCGCACAAGAAGGAAAAACTAGAAAGACTTGCACCCTAGCTGCCACTGCTGCTCCTTAGACTTGCGCCCTAATTGTTGCCACAATTGCTCCTTAGACTTGCGCACTGTTTCTGAGTGAGTGAGTGTGTCTAAATGAGCTAGCCACCTCCTTATTTATACTAGCATGTCCAAGTGACTTTTCCAGGTGGGGCCGACTTCTGTTTCTGGGGCCTTCCATTTCTTTATTATTATTCTCCTTGGGTCGACTTCTCTTCTAGGGTTTTCACGCATCTGTTTAATGGTTCTCATACCAGAAAGACTTCCCGCATCTACCAAAACATCAACAAAGGCGAGTTAAGGAGAGAGTTAGTGGTGAGTTGAATCTAGTTGATGGAGATCTCAAGGAGAGGTGCACACTCTCCTTGAGGGCGTCAATCCCAAGGATATGTGCACACCTCTCAAGAGAGGTATCGCCCTCTCTCTCTAAATCTTGGAGTGGTGGCGACCTTCCTTTAGTTTGCTTGAGTGGTGGCACTATTCCCTCCTCCCACTTGGCTCGTCCCACCTTGGCAAATGTGCCCCTCACATTGGGAGATGCACCCACTTTCTTATTTAAGAAAACGACCTCCTCATATGGTTAATGAGAGTTTGGACCAGCTTGAGTGTACTGCTAATGTAATACTATTTTGGAATAAAAGAAAGAGTTCGGAGGTCATGTCGGTGTTGTGTACATGTTTTGTGGATGCTATTTTGTTTAGTGCTTAATATATGAGGTAACCATAGGCTTAATTATTGCATGTATTTTCGATATTTTGGCATTTGAAGGGATGTTATCACCTGGTAGGATAGGATATTTTAAGCTAATCAACTTTTAAGATCTTATTGCATTCTTACACTAGCGATTTAAGAATTGTATGTATTTTCAGTAGTATTAACATACTATCTGAGTTTTTTGTGTAGGGATCACCACATTTAACGGATTTTTTGCAAGTATTTAGCTTTTACAGGTTCCTCATTGAAGAAATTTGAGTATCCTAAGGCTGCCCAACAGATCAGTCTTTGACCTGGTTGGGCACTAAGTTTTAGGCACTTTCAAATCTGATTTTACTCACTGTTTAGGATTGTAAACTTGCTGTCCTAAAACAGCCAATAGATCTGATCTTTACCCACTGAAATATGCCTTCTAGGAAATGATTCAATGCTCTTTTATGGCTGTTGTTTTAGATGGTTTAATAGAGAATTTGTTGTCCACTGTTAACACATATAAAACTTCATAAAACATAGAATACCATCTAGGATATTTAACAACCTGTTATCCACCAAGTTGCACTAGGGTGAATTTCCAGCGAGCCGCCAAAGATTGAACATTATTGTTCAAAATTCAGAGTTCAGAAATCCATCCGGTCATAAAGACCACCATATTACTCTACATTTTCCATAAAAAATTGTAATAAGAGGTGTTTGCATGATGAACTTGTAAAAGGTCTTAGCCACCTTAAGTCCTAAGCGTGAGTTATACTCTAGAGTGTTTTTTCACTTACTAATTATATTTTGCCGTTTTC
>SNQJ01S0202174.1:3665-20454 GCA_010110895.2 Picea sitchensis | reverse complement strand
CATAAACCTTGACACACTAACTATGAATCATCTAGGAATGCCTTGATTTTCCCAAGATCATTGCCTGACTTTGAAAACTTTGGACAAACCTCTAACTCTAGCTATGAAAATCATGGTGCTAACAACTGGCTCCAATGGGGATGCTATCCTCCCAGTGAAGTAGCAAAGAACTCGTAGAACCTGTGCCTATCCATTGGGATGCTCCCAAACTCAAATTTCCAACTGTAACTTATAACCTTCTCTCTTGCTGACCTGAAACCAATCCCATTGAAATCCAAACCCGATATGTTCTGCCAATAACTTATTTTTCAACTGAACCAAAACTAAAATGAAACTGCAAACTAAAAAAATGTTGAAAGAGATTCTCACCATGTTGAGATTATTCACACTCCTACCTACTCTAAGCTGTAAGAAAATTTGTTGAATTGAGTAATTTTAGATTTCCAATAAAGCCAATCAAGCATCTTCTTACATAAATTGACTGCTTGATTGTGCTTGAAAATAATTGACCCTGAAACATGTGATGACAAGGGTAAATTATAATACTTCTGTTTCTCATAGTGGATACATGGATGTGAATTTAAATTGAAGAATCCTTCCATATATTCATCTACAGGGTCATACAAATCATGGATGTTTTGCTGATTCCCAAATAAGTCTAAAATATGGTTATCATGCATGGACTGTTCATGTGTATATTCTACTTGCACATACTGATTTAGGTGTGGATTGTCAAACTCATTTCCAGACACAAAACATTTCTCAATATTGACATCTGAAGGCAGTTGAAAAGGATCTTCGAAATACAAGCTTCGATAGTGAGTCTTGGGACTGAATTTGACCCTCTAAGGCCTCAAGATCATTCTCAAGTTTTTCAACAAACTCTTTTGAGAAACTGGCCTTAGATTTATAAGAACATTTACATGAATTCAAATATATGGGTAAAAAAATTGAGAAATCCTCTTCGATTTGATCCTCATCAAACATGTCAAAATATTATTTAAAACCCTCAACAGAAACATGATTTGCTACTAACTCTGGTTTTTCCATCCATGTTTCCAAGAAGACAATCCAAAAATATGTTATAGATTTAATAGACCTAATGGACAAACCTTCAGCCCAATCTTTACACTTTCCTTGTAGTGAATCATAAAATAGTCTAAGGAAAACATATTCATGTTTGACTCTAAGAAGCTCAGTGAAGTCGCAAAAAAATGATATAGGCTTCAAAGTCAAACTCAGATTATCTCCACTAAATTTTGGACCATTTATTAAAAAATATTCATCCTTGGGTAAGGGATTCGGGAAACCATGAATCTATGAAAAGTCAAAACATTCATACCTTGAAACAATGGTAGTAGCATCTAAGTTCTTCATCGATACTAGTGGAGTCACTAGTATCTTCTTCAAGCTTTAAAACCTTTGGACAATCGAGTCACCATTGATACTCTGACATCTGAATATGATTGAAAATGGAGTCACCAGGTGGATGATTTACAACTTCTTCGTGTCTGATTGTTGTCCGCCATCAACAATCAGATATGAAATTTGTCGTTTATCCCAAGGAAAATGCAACTTTCGATCCCCGATAGTGATGCCAAAATGTTAACACTTGGAAATTTATTTGGGTTGTATCAAAGAAAACCCCAAGGTAACTGTTTCAACCAACTTTAGATTGTATTTTGACCTATACAACCAGAGCGATCTCTCTCATATGTCTAATGACTGGTAATAACTCAAAGGATTCATGAATAAATTCACAGAGGTCAGATTCTACAATAGGACATGTTTGTTTTTGTTTTAAAAGGGTTGGTAGGACAAACAACGAAAAGTTACCATTGGTTAATGGAGTCAAGGCCTGAATTTCAATGTTTTTACAGTCAACAACTGGTTGGTTTCTTTCTGCATATTTGAGGCAAAATAGGTGCCATGCTCAACAAATAAATGATATGAAATGAGATATGGAAAGGAGAAGAAATCCCACTACACTACATGAATAAATCAGTGGATGAATCTCTAGTGCAGATTTATAAGAAATGACACAAAGATTAATTACTAAATAGAGCATCAAATGAAGATGAATTCTATAAAAGTAACCATTAAAACATAACACGCATCATCAGTGTGAAAGGAGCATCAAACACGGATTAATTCCTACCACTTACTCTCATACAATGCTAGAAAAAAACATAATCATGGAAATGATATAGAAGAAACACATACTGAACATAAACACCATGATGAATCTCAAATTTCAAAAAGAGGAAACTTCTGCATTAACTTCGAAGGAATAAACAAGTCTTGATCTGTAGTACAATAGTCCTCTTTTCCCAAAAATATTCCCCCCTTTAGATCTCGTAACTTCATGAAATATATACAAAACATATCTTCCTATGCTGCCAAATTCGAATCCTGACAACCTTCCTAGGTTAATAAATAGTTACAAATCTATTAGCAACAAAATCTGAACTAAATGTTGAAAAAGAGGAGTCAAAGTTGACTCATTAATTACAAGATAATAATAGATAAATCCTCTTTTGAAACTATATCTTGATGATCTTTGACCTCTGGCATTCATTGTATATGAGATGTCATGATTTCCTGCCTTTTATTGCTAATCTGGAGGCATTCCAGAGGCTCTGTCACAGTTGCACAACAAGTCTACTGTGCAATAGTAACCTACAACAAAATGCAGCAGATTGCACAACAGATTGAGAAAATATGGGTCAAAGATGACATCATATATACCGAATAAAAATATATTTTTCAAACCTGAGAGAGGTTTTTGTATATGAACTTGTTCTTGAGAAAAATCTCTCTCAGTTTTCTAAAATTCCTCTCCATTCTCTTGGGATCTGCGCCCAAAGATGATGACCAAAACATTAAATGCTTAAACCTTGAAAAATGGGCTGTAAAGATTCATTCAAATCTCCCAAACTATGACACTTGTTGCAAATATGAGAGAGGGTTTTATTATTTTGTTTGTACTTGACAAAAACCTCGCTAGGATTTTCAAAATTACTCTCTAGTTTGTCAGAAAGTGATCTTGAAGTTGACCACTAAACCAGTCATTTGCACAATGCGCCCTGTAGCTTGTGCACAGGGCAATCCTCTGTGCATCAAAATCCTCTATGCAGTGCGCAGAAAAAGGTAGCAACAGAAAAATCTGTGCAACAAACGAATTAGCAACAATAAACTCAATGCAACAACAAACAAAAGCAGGAAACTCGGTGCAACAACGAACAGTAGAAAAAAACTCAGTGCTACAATGAACAATAGCAGGAAACTCGAGACAACAATGAACAATAGAAAAAAACACGATGCAACAACAAGGATGGAAATGATTTATCTCAAATGAAGTAAAGCTGGTTATGTGAAAAGAAAACTTGTTTCAAAGGCTAACTTGCAATGGGATCCAAGAAAGGCTATTGAACAATGATTGAAACAAATGGAGAATGTGCTGCAAAAAACAGAGTGAAAGGTTTGTGTAGCGAATATTGTAATGTCACCCACCTCTTGCTGAGGAGGTTTGGGATGAATTAGTGGTCTAGGTATCCCCACTAAACCATAGTCTCACACTGAGGGGAAAAGTCAACCAAACTAATGCTATATTCTTAAGTTGACTTAATGAAAAGGTAAAAAGAGTTAAAAAGACAACTCAATGAATAAATAGAAGCGCTGGAGGTTGAGTTAGGATTTAACCCTAGGGGTTAACTTAACTCAACAAGGAAACCAAAAAAAGGTATAAAGAGAAGGCTAGGGCGCTCCTCTCATTCATTCTGAATTTTGGATATTTTCTTGTTGATGCTATTGAGCATATAGTTTTGAGGGTTTTGATATTACAAACCCTAGTGAACAAATTAGTGGTGAAATATTCCACTCACCTTGTTCCAAGCTTCGTCTTAGGGATGAAATACTCCACCCACACCATTATACATCCATCATCTATGCAGGAGGACTAGCAGGGTCGTACCAGTTGGACCAACAAGGTTGTACCATCTTTGGTTTTCTTCCAGGGGTATACCATTTGTTGAAGAAGAGCTCGATCCAACATATTGAGGAAGTCTTGGAGGTTTCTATCATTAGGGTTTTTCTTGCAGGCCCTTGATCATAAGTTTGAGGGATTCCTTGAGGGATCATATCGTCCTATCAATTGTCTATAGGTTGGGATGATTTCAGGAGGAAGAGGATGAGTTGGTGATTCAGTGTTTCTTAGGAAGTCCATATGCTAGATATGACCTTGAAACTTCTTTCAGGGGTTCATGGTTTCCAGATCTATCATCCTAGAGAGTTTCAGGGGATTCAAAGCCCATATTCAGCTAGGCCATACTATTGGCCATATTCAGGAGGGTCGTACCAGTTTAGGGTTTCTGCAGTTTAAGGAGGAAGCCTCAATGTTTATGCTCCATACTTTAGGAGGTGGATACCATTGCCTTGATCTATCATTGGGAGGAGTTTAGCAGTGTTTGGGGGTCTTCATCTTCAGGAGGGATGAACCCTTGGTCTACATTGTCTTTAGGAGGGTCGTACTAGAAGCTTGAGGGTTAGGCTTAAACCCTAGTTTGCAGTTGAGCGTTCATATTCTATTGCAACATTTGGGAGGCTTGACTTGTATCTCTGGGAGAATTTTGTATGCAGCTCTATTATTTTCATGAAGCCATCTGAAGCTATTCTAGATCTTCTTCTCTATTTTGTATCAGGTGCTTGATTTCTTATAATAAAGTTCAACTATTGCTTGTGGTTCTTATATTGTGTATTATTGACGGTCTTCATAAGATTGCAATTATGCTTGTATAATATGTGGTTGAATAACTGAATAAACCCTAAGGAAAAAAATTTCATGGCCAACCTGCATACACAACAATTAATAATCAAATCAGTGGTTAGTTAGTGATTCCAAGCAAAAAATTGGCTTATGTTCATTACAGTGGTATCAGAGCTCTGATCCTCCAAACTTGTGAGGATTAGTACATGCAGAGGTACAGTGGTATCTTTATGGGTAGAAGGAAGAAGTAGGTTAGTGAAACAAAATCTGAAATGGAGGGTTCAGGAGATGATCGTGAGCCATAGGGCTTGGCTTATTTGGCAACTAAATTCCATAAAACCCTAAACCTTACAGAAAGCAAACTATTCCATCACTTACAGGAAATCCAGGAGACAAACCGGAGGGAACAAGCCGAAATCACTAAGACCTTGAAGAAGGTAGATGGGAATCTGAGGAAGATTGATGAGAACCAGATGATGATAACTCGACTATTGATGCAAATGACTCATTAGGGGAAATAACCTGAGACATATGGAAGCAAAGAGGCTGGTGGATCCCATGGTGAAATCAGGTATAATCCAGAAATAGCTCCCAGGTCCCAGGGAAGCCATGGAGTCTGGGTTACGTCACATGGAAAGATGGGTAGCAGGGCTAACCCTAGACCATACTTGCCCACATTCACAGATGAACATGTGCAATAGGAGCATGTGGATGACTTTGTTGAGCAGATGGAATAATGTACTAGGGAGTACCATGGCTTGGATATGATAATTCAGAGACATATATCCCTGGATCAATATTGCCAACTCAAGTTCAGAAACAAGCCTAGGCCAAACTAGTGGAGCAGTTATGAGTTTGAAAGAAGAGCAGGGAATATGGAAATCCCATACTTTGATGGTACAACCAAGATGACAACACGAACATGGGTACAAAAGCCACACTTATCTACAACTTAATCCCATGAGGGAGATGAAATCCATCAAATTTTCCACTATGTATTTGGATGGCAAGGCTCATGACTCATGGTATCATGGAATCACCACACTTGGACACAATCAAACAATGACCTATACAGAGTTTACTCAGAGACTCATTGACAGATTTGATCAGGGGGATCCCAAGATGCACTTCCGGGAGCTCACACAACTCAAGAAAATAGGAGCAACAAAGGTATACATTGAATAATTCCAAAGGATAGCAGTCATGGTACATGATATATCATGAACCAGACTTATGATGCTTTTCACTGAAGGGTTGATAGAACCCTTGAAGGGATGGGTAAAGGATTTTAATCCTACCAACCTACAAGATTATATTTGGAGGATAAGGGACCTAGGACTAGCTTCCAAACCAAAGTTTGTACCTAGGCCACCTCTTAACATCAGAGGAAGATATCAGAGACCTCCAATGAACCAGGGGGGTGTGACCCAAGGGGGTTTGACAGGGGTCGTGGAAGAATGGATGATAACACTAGGAGGGAACTGAGAAGGAAGAAAATCTTCTTCACATGCAAAGAACCATGGAACCCATCACACAAGTGCATGGGCCATGGCCAATTTCATTACATAGAGGTGACCTTAGACAATGAGGAAGAGGAATATTATGACCAACTTCAGAACATGGAGGCTGAAATCACAGAGACAACAGAGGAGGAGGTCACATGAAATGACATTACAACTGAGGGGAAATCCACCTTGGCATCTATCAACGGGGTGACCAAACTTAACACCTTCAGGATGAGAGGAGTATTTCAAGGGAAAAAAGTATCAGTATTGATTGATGGGGGAGCCTCTCACAACTTCATTGACTCAACATTGTTGAGAAGGAGGAATATACCCACAGTGGAATTTGAAGGGTTCAAGGTGGAGGTAGCAGGTGGACGCACTATGCCTTGTGACAGGTACATTCCAGATATGAAGCTTACATTGGGTAGGCATGAGTTGGTATAGGATGTCTATGTGATGGACCTTCTGGACACTAACATAATACTTGGAGTTCAGTGGCTCAGCACATTGGGACCTATCACCACCAACTAAAATACCATGGAGATTTATTTTATAGAGGAGGGTGGATGAAAGGTAGTGCTCTGAGGCATGACATGTAATTCTGCCAAGGTAGTTATGGCCAAGAGGATGGAAGCCATCTTCAGGAGAGAGGAGATTGTGTATGTAGCTGAATGTAGTATTTCAGCACATGTGGATGAGCAGTGTAAGGTTCACTACACTCCAGAGATCTAAGAGATCATTGACAAACATAACAAAGTATTTGGACCAATTCCTCCAGGGGTGCCACCAGACAAGAGGTTTGAGCATATCATTGAGATAGAGACAGGAGCTGAACTAGTCATCACCACACCATACATGCATCCAACAAAGTATAAAGATGAGATAGAGAATTCCATCAAAGAAATTTTGGACATGGGGCACATTAGGTCGAGCTCTAGCCCTTTTTCTTCGTTAGTAGTGCTGGTCAAGAAGAAAGATGGGACTATGCGGATGTGCATTGACTTCCAGGATTTGAATAAAAAGACAAAAAAAAACAAGTATCCTATACCAAGGATTGATGAGTTTATAGATGAGCTGCATGGAGCTGTCTATTTCACAAAAATTGACCTACGTTCTGTATACCATCAAATCAAGATGAGGGAGGAGGACATATCAAAAACTGCTTTCAGATGTCATTATGGCCATTATGAGTTCTTGGTGATGCCCTTCGGGTTAACCAATGCCCCAACCACGTTCCAATATTGCATGAACCATGTGTTCAACAAACAATTGAGGAAGCACTTGTTAGTATTTTTTGATGACTTGCTCATTTACAACAAGACATGGGAGGAACACCTTCGGCATGTGGACCAAATTCTGTCTATCATGGAGGAACAACCATTGTACGCTAAAGAGTCTAAATGTGAGTTTGGAATGATAGAAGTTCTTTACTTGGGACACATCATCAGAGAAAAGGGGGTACATGTACATCAAGAGAAAATAAAATCCATTATGGAGTGGCCTACTCCTAAGACACTCACAGAGTTAAGGGGATTTCTAGGCATGTGCACTTACTACAAGAAATTTTTCAAAGGGTTTTCTCAGCTGTGTGCACCCTTGACCGATTTGAATAAGAAGGGAGCCTTCAAATGGAGTGAAGAAGCTTAATTTACGATGGATAAGTTGAAAAAGGTGATGAACACGTTCCCAGTCCTAGCTCTACTAGATTTCAGCCTGCCCTTCACCTTGGAGTGTGATGCCTCATGAGAAGGCATAGGGGCCGTACTGATGTAGAATAGGCACCCTCTTGCCTATGAGAGCCGAAAAATCAGGGGTCCTGAGCTACTATACAACATTTATGACAAATAAATGCTGGCTATCATGCACGCACTAGCCAAATTCATGAAATACCTGGTAGGTGCACGGTTTGTGGTCAAATCAGATCATAACAGTCTTAAGTACCTCTTAGAGAAGAATGAATTAAATGAAAGGCAACATAAATGGGTAAGCAGAATATGGGCTTATGACTTTGACATTGAATTTGTCAAAGGAAAGAACAATGTGGTGGCTGATGCATTGTCCAGGAGGCCATCCATTTATGCCATGAAAAATGTATCTGTGGATTGGAAGGACCACTTGGTGATGGAGTATGAAAAAGATCAGTTCAATTGTCAACTAATGGATGGGCAAGTGCAGGATGATAACTTCAGAATCATTGATGGTCTCATCTATTACAAGGGCCAAATCTTTCTGGTTCATGGATCGGCCTTCAAGGCCAAGGTGTTGCAGGCATGTCATGACTCACCCATGGTAGGGCACCAAGGGATTGGTAAGACATACATGCAGGTGAGAGAGAGGTTCTCATGGAAGGGCCTCAAGGAGGATGTAACGAGGCATGTCAAGGAGTGTACTACGTGCTAGGAGAAAAAGGATGAGCACACTCACCCAACATTGCTATTACAAACCTTACCCATTCCAGAGCACAAGTGGGAAAGCATATCCATGGATTTCATCACCGGGTTTCCAAGGACACAGAGGAAAGACTGCATTTTCGTAGTGGTGGACAAGTTGATGAAGTTTTCACACTTATTCTCCATAGCCATAGACTTCGGTGTAACACAGGTGGCCAAACTGTTTTTCAGGGAGATCTTAAGATTGCACGGCCTACCCAAGACCATTGTCAGTGACAGGGATAACAGATTCATGAGTACATTTTGGCAGGAGTTGTTCAGATTAGTTGGTACGGACTTGAACCCTAGTACCAACTATCACCCTCAGACAGATGGACAAACCAAGATAGTCAACAAGTGGGTGGAAGGCTATCTTAGGAATTATGTGGAAGGGTAGCAGAAAGTGTGGGTCAGATGGTTGCACTTAGGATAGTACTGCTACAACACCACCCATCACGTATCCATATGCATGACACCATTTAGGGAATTATACAACTATGATCCACTCTCTTTTGTGGAGATTTCTTTTGGTGACAACAAGGCACCAATGGTACAGGATTGGGTACAAAAGAGCCAAGACATCCTCAGAGAGCTGAAGGATCATCTACATAGAGCACAAAACTAGCATAAGGTCCAAGCAGACACGCATAGAGTTGAGCGCACTTTTGAGGTTGGTGACTTAGTCTATCTAAGGATCCAACCATATAGGCAGGCTTCTATAAAAAGAAGTGGAGCAGAGAAGCTAAAACCATATTTCTTTGGGCCCTACAAGATCAATAGGAAGATAGGGGTTGTAGCCTATGAACTGGAGCTTCCACAGGGTAGTAGGATACACAATGTCTTCCATGTGTCCTGCCTGAAGAGATCCATCGGCCAACACATCACACCCATTTAGATACTGCCTTCCATGGACGAAGAGGGGAATTTTTTTTTGATTCTAGAAGAGATATTGAAGGTTCAGGAGAAGAGGCTTAGGAATAGAAGCATCAAAGAGTACTTGATCAGATGGAAGAATCTACCCATTGAGGATGCCAAATGGGAGAATGAACATGTGGTACATGAGACAGGTTTGTAATTGCTTGAGGACAAGCAATTTCTAGCAGGGGAGGCTGTAATGTCCCCCACCTCTTACTGAGGAGGTTTGGGATGACTTAGTGGTCTAGGTATCCCCACTAGGCCATAGTCTCACACTGAGGGGAAAAGTCAACCACAGTAATGTTATATTCTTAAGTTGACTTAATGAAAAGGTAAAAATATTTAAAAAGATAACTCAATGAAGAAATAGAAGCGTTGGAGGTTGAGTTAGGAGTTAACCCTAGGGGTTAACTTAACTCAACAAGGAAACATAAAAAAATTATAAAGAGAAGGCTAGGGCGCACCTCTCATTCATTCTTAATTTTGGATATTTTCTTGTTGATGCTATTGAGCATACAGTTTTGAGGGTTTTGATATTACAAACCCTAGTGAACAACTCAGTGGTGAAAGATTCCACTCACCTTGTTCCAAGCTTGGTATCGGGGATGAAATACTTGACCCACACCATTCTACATCCATCATCTATTCAGGATGTCTTGAAGCCATCTGAAGCTATTCCAGACCTGCTTCTCTATTTTGTATCAGGTGCTTGCTTTCTTATAATAAAGTTCAACTATTTCTTGTGGTTCTTATCTTGTGTATTATTGATGGTCTTCATATGATTGCAATGATACTTGTATAATCTGTGGTTGAATAACTGAATAAACCCTAAGGCCGAAATGTTCATGGCCAACCTGCATACACAACAATTAATAATCAAATTAGTGGTTAGTTAGTGATTCCAAGCAAAAAGTTGGCTTGGGATCATTACACATATCAACACACATGGTTTGCGTAGCGACCAACGTTTGTGTAGTAGATAGCTTTAAAGCTTGTTGGAGAGGCTATGGACGATGCGTTGGTCTTGAGGCGATGGATAAAAAAAAAAGGTGGCCAATATTTATGCTCGAATGGATAAGGGATAAAACATTGAAAAGGGAAGTGGTTATCCATAGTGACAAGATGTTTCAAGGCAAGTTAAGGATTTACGCAGTGAACTTGCGCATCGAGTACACTTTTGAAGTTTGCAATGGTACAAATGACATGGAGTGTCATGATTGTTCCTTTTCTGACCTCATGAAAAGTGATGACAAACCATAATACATTTTGACATGACATTCACCCTAACCTATGAATCAACCTTAGCACATAATTTCCCACTTTTTAATGTGATTCAATACTTAGGAAATTGGACCATTAAAAATTGAACATGATGGACTTTACACTCTTGATTCTTTGCTTTTTATGATGGTGTTTTATGAAAAAGACAATACACCCTTTACACCATATTATGGATAGACCCCTTACTAAAGTTTCGAGTCATTCTTTATTTGATTACTAACCTCATAAACCTTGACACACTAACTATGAATTATCTAGGAATTCCTTGATTTTCCCAAGATCATGGCATGACTTTGAAAAATTTGGACAAACCTCTAACTCTAGCTATGAAAATCATGGTGCTAACACCTTCTATGCCCTTCTATACATTTTAATCTGCCCAAAATTTTAATTTGGCTCCATGGATTTCATATATGGCTCAATATATTTACATAGACTACTCTTTTTCCCTAATCTGATTCCGTAGAAAAATGTTATGGTCCTCAAAAGTTAATTGGGTCTTAAAATTTACTCTCTATTGCTTGGGCTGTAAATACCTCATACTAACTTTGTTTGACAAATAGTTTACACCGTTAAAGATCTTTCTCCAAGCTCTATTATTTGATATGTATAAACTTTGTGTCTTGGGGGCATATACAGTTTTGAATTTGACTTATCAAAAATGCGATGTAGGCCTCCAAAAATGTCCTGCAAGTTGAACACTTGCAAAAACACTCTATTTTTCTAGAAAAAATCATCATTTTATGAGAATTTAGCTGACTAGGATGTTTACGTGGCCACCCAAGTCCACATGGAGCCCTTAGGTGGCACCATATCATCTCCCTTTCACACTTGGACTTTCCCTTTCAACTCCCTCTACCTTCTTTTACCCCCTCCTTTAGTTTTTGGTGCGCACACAACTGTATTTTTTTCGGCCCCTACAAGACTTGGTTGCCTATGTGACACCTTATAATTGGGTTGTAAGGATGGGAGGTCCCCATACTGCATCCATTATTTCTAACATGTGAATTTTCATGTCATTTGGATCCAATATTTAAGGTGCAGTGTATGTCGACGACGATCGATGACCTATGTCACATTGCGGGCCCCCCGACCTGCTGACCGTTAACCAAGGGGGGGAGGGGCTGAAAAAATTAACCAAGGTTAAGTACTTGGTGACTTGGAAGGAATATATGGATTGAGTCCCCCCTTCTTAGGGTTATCATAACCACACTGGAACCCCCCCCACCAACAATGAGGATTTGTAGGTCCAACTCATGGTTCAGTCCGATGTGTGAATGCCCCACCATGGCGCTAGCTCACTCGCCACATCTAACATCATTGAAAACCTATACCTCAACCATGGAATTACATGTCACCAATATACCACTTCATCTGGCATGTGTCCTCGATGTCATGTTGACTTCACTGTATGGAACAATTCCTAGCTTTTCTTAATTTTCCAAATTTCAAAAATTTATGAATATGCCCAAAATTACAAAATTTCAAAATTATTTCAATGGAAACCATTGAAAATATATATCTTCTTCATATGGCCAATTTCAGGTCATATAACTATCTTTTTGACCTGAGTACCTGTAATTCGACTCCCACATGTCGAATTCCTCATGAAATTAACTGTAAAATTTGGGGCTTTTGTCCAATTTCACCCCAGCCACTCCATGACACTCTGTAAGTATGAAATTAAACTAATTATAGGTATGAAATTTACTCAACCGGAAATTATAATTTAGGTATTTATAATCCCTGGATGAAATTCCCAAATTCCCATGAATTCAACAACATAAATTGAGGATTTTTCACAATTTCACCCAGTTGCTTTTGATTCTTGCCATGGATGCATTGTAACTAGAAATTTGGCCATCTACATACCTGAGTTTGTTCAATTAGATACTAAAACTTGAGTATTTTTAACTCTCATCTCTATTCTTTCAATCTTCCCATGAAATTCCTCCCAATTTCACTATAATAATTTTGTCAAATGATTGCAGACGTGCTCGTTCTGGCATTCCGTCAAATAGTTTTCCCACATACTATGTAATTTAAACTATGAACTATGTTAATTGGCCCATCCAGGCTTAGTGTTGAAAATAAGAGCTCCGATACCACTTTGTAACATCCCCAACTCCCTGCTAGGAAATGCCACACCAAATTTCTGAAACTCTGATACGAATAAATTTAATAAATAATTCTCTGCACATAAATAGAGTTATGCATAATAATAACAACATACAATAACAATAATTCATAAATATAACTAATAACATAGATTACATAAAAGAGACATCATAATCCATAACACAACATTTAAACTAACACATAGGGACACTTACCTTTTTCAAATTACATACCAACTACATACCAACTATAAAGTGTATCTTCCATGTTCCTCAGAATCATATGTTCACATCAAGCCATAACTCTCAGTAGTGGTCACCCCCGAGCTAGGAATAAACTCCAATGGGAAAGGGAAATCCTAATCCAGGCTAAGGTATTTCAGACAACAACCAATTTTAGACTCAGGCGCCAAATATAGAAACCAACCTACATTCCCTCATCCCCATTATCTATCCTAATCTAACAAGTGTGCCCCCTATTTTCTCAATACCCTTTTACGTCTCTGTACTTCCTTTTTGGGGCTTCAAAAACAAGACGAACATGGAGTTTCATATCCCTATAGCTTAAAATTGTCACATTGGGAATCAAATCAATTCTCTAACCTTGAGAGAATGCTCATGGGACTGACAACCCGCTTCTTCGATAACAAACAGGCTTGGCAGCCCGCTTCTTCAGTCAAATTCTACTAGAAAACACTCCCAGGATTTCCCAATCTAGGTGCTAATTATTAGTACATGCTTAGGTATGGAGGATGTGGAATCCATGGAATAATGATGAGGGATTGATATAAAAATATGGGGAATTACACTACATCCCTAAATTGTATATACATGTTCCATATGTGACACTTAGAACACAAGGGACTAACTTTTTCCCCCTTTATGTAATTCATTACCTCACTTTTGAATCTTAGGATAATATATTATCCCATACTTTAAAATTTTAAGGAATATAATATTCCCTTTGGATTAATCCCCCTTAGCTTATAGTCAGCCCCCTATGTTGATACCGAGAGGGGGGTGGATCAAGATTGGCACAATTTAAAAACCTTTTTCAACTTTATACTTAAACCATTCAATTATATCCAATGAGAAATGAACAATACTATAAGAGTTACACCAATACACCACACAATACACCATGCACACATATGAGAAATAATCAATAGTTTTTTGTTCAAGGGAAGTAATGACTTCCAAAGGTAGCTATAGCTTCCAAATGGAAGGAGGGATAAACTCCAAGAGGAAGATAAAATCCCTCCAATATCAAGAGAGAGTTGAACTTCCATCCTTGCCTTCCTTCCACCCAAAGAATATATGAGATAATAAAATTTGCATAAATCTACCATCAACCAATCATCACATAGAACTTGATAATGCTCTCTAGACTTCTTCAATTTATGAATTCTTCAATTATTGGAGTAACCTGATCCCATAGATAATATTACTTAATGTATTATTTGAACTCCTCCAATTTTCACTCCTTGAATCCTCCCCAAAAGAGGTTATAGAAAGAATGGTAGAGACTTTATTCACCTATCTGTTCAAGACCTAATCCAGGCCAACATGCCCCTGCTACTAATATTTAATAACATATTGATTCGAACTCACACTAATAAGAAAACTAAAGCCCAGTATATTTCAACAAAGTGGTCCATCATTTGATTCTCAGAGGAATAAGTTAGTGACTATTTTGACTGGAACAATCATGATTGACTAGCTTTAGGGATTGGTCACAAACTCTATCTTCCACAGAATGTAATTCCATAATTATAGGAATCAACAGGATGAAATTTCTTACCAGAAATCTTGATATGTCTTCTCAATACCATAGCTGCATTTCACCATCCGTCAATCATTCTAGGTGTTATAGAAAAATGGTAAAGTGATGACCTGAAAATAACATACCTTAGAACACATCACCAAAATACTTCATCCTCCCTTTGAACCGCCTTCTTTCTTCTTATTACCTATGAAATTCATCATCAAACTTAATGTATAATTATGTTTATTTATAACATTTATGTCACTTCCTTTTAACACTAGGGATGACCTGACACCCTCTTATTTTGTAATTCTTTTCTTTAATTATTTTTTTTTTTTTTTTTTTTTTTTTTTTTTTTTTAATTCACTTTGTCATCTTTATTCAAAAATTCATTTCTCCTCAACCATGAGGATCCACGTGACGTGCCACATACCATCGGAAACAACATGATGTATACTATCCATCCACAGGTGTTGTATCTGCATGTGCATTTTCCTTCATGTCCAAATACCTTCATCAATCTTGCGGTCCAAAACCCATGACTAGGGTTGACATCAATGACAACAACCAATCTTCCAACACCTTAGCCTTAGACTCTTATCCCCCCTTTCCCTTTCTAGTGGAGTTTATCCCCCCATACTCTTTTGCTGGGTTGGTCTGCAACAATGATATACTTTTATTAATATCGGAGTGTAATTACATTTTACAATAATAGGCTCACTATCCTTTTAAAATATAGGCTCCCCATCCTAATAATCACATATACACTCTGGCCTATAATATCCCGACTCACCAGCCTATAAAACATATGTACAATTATGACTGGGAATCAAATTTGCGTATTACACATGTAAACTCAAGAAAGTGAAATGCATAATTTGTCTACTTGGGACACTCTTGGGAACTTAAGGATATCAATTTCATGGACTTTCCCATCATGAAAACATTAGTTTATCACCAATTAGAAATGAGATCTTACTCACTTCATTCATTTCTAATTTCTAATTCTATATTTCATTTATAATGGGTAAGTCAATCATCTTGTGACCTGAGATCATTTTCACCTTTCCATAGTATTTTAATTTCTCCCTTTTCATAATAATCTCCTCTTTCCATTGACAAAGTTGAAGATTATCATGTTAATGTTAGACATCATTGTTGTTAATAATCAGAGAAAACAAATACCTTACGATGATGATTTTGAATCAGATTGTAAGCATGACCAATATTGGTAATGGACACGTATATTTAGGAAATGGATGGAATTGAAGTTTTATGGTTCTATTTATATTTGATTGATTTAATTTTCAGGAACAAGACATAGGGCCTAAGAGATCCAAATCTCACAACAATCAATGACACTAAACTCTCATGTTGAAGAGAACAATGTGGGAAAACACATAGTGCTCATATCTCAAGAAGAAAGCTATGATATTGGATTGAATGGATAGTAGATCAATACTTTATGACCGTATTAGCCTTTTCATATTTTTTTATGACAATCCCATATAGTTTAATTCTTACATTAGCTTAGCCCGCTTTACTTAGGATTAGTTTAATTTTTGTCTTTATTCTAATTTCATTTTAATAAGTTAGTCATTTAGAGAAAGATATTTACCCAAACTGTTTAATAGTTGATCACATTTTTCTCTTTTGTTATGCAGGGTGGTAAATGGCTTTGGAAACCATTAGCTTATAATTTTTCTTGTAATGAAAGAAAAATAGGGAAGTGTTAATCTAAACTCGGCTTCTTATATTCCTCTGCGACATTTTTTATTGATAAACCAAGATTTCCACCAAATCGATAGCTGATCAGAAATTGAGTCTCATTCATATATTCACATATTGGTTTTTGATCTAGTTGTGATGTTTGGAGTCATTTTAATGGTTATTTTGATGACCTCCATAATGTGATTTTCCCTCTTTTCTTTATCATATTTAATTATTTGAATATTTGTGGTTAATGATTATCTTTTATAGAAAAGAGAAATTGACACTTTGGTGAGAAATAC
>SNQJ01S0202172.1:14948-31649 GCA_010110895.2 Picea sitchensis | reverse complement strand
ATTGGGCATTGCAAGACAATGGCATCACTCTGACGACCCGATATTGGATCTCCCTCGATGTTATTATTGTCATCTTGGAGATCTGTATCCATTAAATACTGTTCAATTGCTTGCAGGTCTGTTGGCAGCGATAGGTTATTATCGGAGCAACCATTGTTGTCATCGATGATTAAATCATCAAATGACCACCATTTGGCTGCATCCAAATCCACGTCCAACTGTTCCAGTGCTGCAGAATTACTATCCCAATCATGAAATTGGAGTGAATAACTGCTGGAAACCCGATTTATAGCAGACGGGGAGGGTGAAAATGGTTCCAAAAATCTTCATAGTTAAAAATCGGGGCGAGGAAGGTTATGGCCCAACTTTTAAGCTAAAAATAGGGGCGAATGGAAGGTTTTGGCCCGAATTTTAGCGGGCGAAAATTAATTTTTTTCCTCTTCGTGGTAAATAAACCATGCGCTAACCCTTTAAACATTTTTTTTTTTAAATAAATGGAGGGCGAATGATAATAAAGCTCTCCATCCCTCTCCAACACAAAAAATTCGCCCCATCAAAATTCAAAGCTCCTTAATTTCGCCCACGAGCGAAATTTCGCCCCTAAAATCACCTATGGTTCCAAGAGGCGAATTTGTAAATATACCCTTAACGAAGTAGGACTTCGGATAGCATAGACATTACTCAATTGTAGTACCACTAACTGCGAATCAAGTCGTACAACAAGATGACAGATTCCAAGTGAAACAACGTCGATTAACAATTCGATGATTGCACTGTATTCCATAATATTGCTAGTTACATGACCGAGGAAAACCCCGTGTAGACTGATTAATTCATTTATAGGTGCGTAGATTGCCCAAGAAACAGATGCTAGGTTCTGAGTACTATGACTAGCGCCATCGATGAAGCCAATGTAGGGTAGCAAAGACACCGACATCTGGAAACCAAGCACAACGCAAGGTAAGCAGTTGGGGGTCGAAACCAAATAACTAAAAAAACACAAAAGTAGCACACAAGAGTATGATACGGTAAAAATACAAGCACTCCTGCAAAGATGACCTAAGCATAGTACTTATTTAAGTAAAGCCCATTTCTGGGCTCACTCAAAGGAATGCCATCATAATCCACTAACTCATAAGCTCCCTTCTCTAACACTCATTTGACAATATAAGGGCCTCGCCACATAGCCTCGAATTTTTCGGCCCCTAGTAAATCACAATCTTGTTCGTAGAGGAGAACTAGATCACCTTCTGAGAAAATACATGGCTTGACATGCTTGTCGTATTGGGCTTTGACACGTTTTTTCTGAGTTTCAATAACTAGGGTGCCGTCACGACGGGTTTCATCTAATTGCATTAGGTACAATAGATGTTCCTCTTCAATAGAGGTGTTTGGGAGAGGTTCAACGACTAGTCTCAAAGACGGTATCTCACATTCAATCGGTAAGACAACTTCGATACCATAAACTAATTGGAAAGGTGTAAACCCAGTGATAGACTTGATGGACATCCAGTAGGCCCATGTTGCTGAAAACAACATCATGTGCCAACTGGTCTTATGAGTTCCTATCATCCGTCGAAGCATAGTAATAAGAAATTTGTTTATTGCTTCAACCTAGCCATTGGCCTGTGGATAATAGGGGGTTGAGTTTTCATGCCGAAGACCCAATTTTTCAGTAAGCTTGGACATCATGAAATTTCGAAAATGACTACCATGATCAGTGACGATAGCTTGGGGAACACTGAATCGAGTAATGATATGATTGAATATGAATAAGGCTGCAATATTCCCGGTATTATCGAATGTAGGCATCGCCTCGGCCCACTTAGTGAAATAATCCACAGCTATAATGATGTATCCATGCCCCCTGGCCGAGTGAGGGTTACATGTCATGAGGTTGATGCCCCATTTTGCGAAGGTACCAAGGGAAACTACAGGGTGTATAGTAACAGGATGAGATCGTATCTTGTTATTATATGTTTGACAAGCATGGAATTTCTGGATGACAATAATGCAGTCTTTATATAAAGAAGGACAGAAGTATCCTGCTCGTAAGATCTTTTGGGTAGTGGAATACCCATACATATGACTGCCACATGCTCTGGAGAGGCAGTCATTCAAAGCTTTCTTAGCCTCATCGTAGGTGAGACGTCGTCGAAAAATGGAGTCAATACCACGATGATAGAGAGTGTCACCGAGAATTATGTATTGACAGGCTTGATACCTTATACGATGATGGCATGTATGAGAAAGTTCAGGCTGGAAAGTTTGAGTTTGGAGATAAATGATAATATCTCCATACCAAATGTCATCGAAACTGATCAGAAAAAGGGATTCGTCATGTAAGGAATGCTCTGCCACATATTCTGTCTCAGCGGAGGGAAGGTCACATATCAATTCCGCGAAAACCAAAGATTTCTTAGACTTAGTGCATTCAAACTCTAAGTCGAACTCCTAGAGAATCACTATCCATTTGGAGTATTTCCCCCCTAGCAATTGGCCTGTAAGAATATGTTGCATAGGGTTGCAGTCAGAAATAACTGTGGTGTTGCATAATAGGATATAATGACGAAAACGTTGGACAACTTGAACAACTGCCAAGGCTAGTTTCTCCACATGTAGATATTTGGCTTCAGTGGTTATGAGACTCCGACTCAAATATTAAATTACATTTTAGTCGTGCGAATCGTCTTCTTGGACTAAAACCACGGAAATGATAGATTCCAAAGTAATGAGGTAGAGGAAATAATCTCGACTATAATCCGGTGGGAAAAGCAATGGTGTACGGGTTAAAGCAAGTTTCAAAGCTTCGAAGGATTTGTTGGTAGTATCGTCCCATACAAACTCATAACCTTTCTTCAACAGTCGAGTAAATCCTAGCGTTAACTCATCATGATTTGGGATGAATCGACGCAAAATTTTTGCCTTCCCTTGCAAACTTTGAAGCTGACGTAGTGAGGAGGGAGAAGGTAGATTAAGGATCGCCTCAACCTTAAAAGGATCTACCCTAATTCCATGATGTGATACAATAAAACCAAGAAGTTGGCCAAAATCCACACAAAAAACACATTTGTGTGGGTTCAAACGTATACGATAGAAGCGACAGCGAAGAAAAATGGCTCGAAGGTGTGCTGGGTGATCTTGGCGACGCATAGAATGCGCTGGTAGATCATCGAGATATAGTTGTACAATGTGCTTGATATCATGAAAAGCATAAGACATAGCACGCTGAAAAGTTGCACGCGCATTCTTCAAACCGAAAGGCATTTTTCGGTAGGGAAAGGTACCCCAAGGACAAATGAAAGAAGTCTTGTGTTGATCCGCGGGCAAAATATTAATCTGGTTATAGCCAAAGAAACCGTCCATTAAAGATAAGATTTTTCTTTCGGCACAATCGTCAACGATCTAGTCAACGAAGGGGGTCAGAAAATTGTCCTCAGGACAAGCTTTATTGATATCCCTATAATCGACACATACACGGATCGTGCCTTGCTTCTTATTGACTGGAACTAGATTGGATACCCAATCGGTTAAAGCCACAGGATAGATGAAGCCAGCCTTAAGAAGTTTTCCAACTTTGAGTTTGATAGCAACGACTTTACGAGGGTGGACTGGGCGAAGTATCTGCCGGACGAGTTTAACATCCGGGTAAGTCTTGATTTCATGTACAATGATATCGAAGTCAATACCTGGCATCTCTTCATAGCTCCATGGAAAAATGTCACGAAATTCCTGAAAAAGGAATTTATAAGTGACAACCTCAGCTGTGGAACATGAAGCTCTGATATAAACATTTTCGATGACTCCAGGTTTAATAGATATGTCAAGAGGAACGGTGAGTGAAATGTTGCTCAGGTTCCTTTCATATAGCATGTCATGTGTTGTCTCAGGAATTGAGGAAATGACAACAACAGTTAACAGAGTCGAAATCCATTGGTAATTCTCTATAGTGTCCTATCCTAAGAAGAGAATGGAGCGATGATGTCCATCGTCCCATGGGGTGTATTCCATGGACATAATCGACATGATCATCTCATCCATAGGAAAGATGACGTGGAACAGATCGAGAGATGAATCAAAGAGGGAGAGAGTAGAAGAAGTTGCCAATTGAATGGCTTGATAAGCGGATTCAATTGGACTTAAGGGAATTTGTTCACCATAGCGAAGATAATCACCAGGTTCGGGTACTATCCGTGGGTCATGAGACGTAGGGGTTTCGTGAACAAAGGTGGAAATCATGTTGATCGAGGCAACAAAAGGAGGTGGAATATTAGGTGGTGGTATTGGGAATGTACCCATCAAAGTTGAATCTTTTAGAAGACCCACACTGACATTCTCATACCCAGGAGGTGTCTTTAAAATAAAGGGTACGTTGCTAGTATGGGAATCAAAATTAAAAAAGGCCAGTTGGTCTACAGTAACGACCTTTCCTTGGTGTGGGAAATGGACAACATGAAAAAGGGTAGACACAATTGCACGCATGGAATCAATCCAGCTACGACCAAGTAAAAGGTTATAATCAAGAGGCGCATCAAAAACCTAAACTTCGACATTGACCGATTTGCCTTCCAACATAATAGACAACGAGGGAAGAACACCATAGGGTTTAAAACCAGAACCATTGAAGCCCTTAAGTGTATTGTGTGATTCGGTGAAGGGAGGAGAGCCAATGGATTTCCAACAGGTAATAGACATAACGCACGTTGAGGCGCCCTTGTCAATAACGGTTCTACATATATTCTTGTTCTCTACGACAACTTGGATCTGAAACGCTAACTGAGGAGGTAACCTTGGAATGTCATCTTCCAGGTCAAATATTATCAAATTCGTATCTGTGGGATCAATTCCACCGATGGCCTTTAACAGTGCCTTCCGTTGAGCGGGACAACTTTGAAGGACTTCGAGAGCTGACATCACAGAGGGTGGTTGCACAAGATCTTCTACAATACTGTAGTTTTGAGCATCACGCGCATGCAGATTAAAGGAATACTTTCGAACAACACCCTTTGGGGGAGGGCGAAGAACTATATCGGGGCCCAGTTGTTCGATATGAAGAGGATCGTTGGGAAGTGAAGTTGAAGGAGGTGGTTGAACCAACGAAGGTGGTGAATCGTCAACTTTCTCCTTTGAAGGAGAGTAATCTTTGGCTCGAGTAGTGAGTGCAATGTCATTCTTCTTAGAATCACCAGTACACATAAGGACATACGAAGTGGTGGAAGGAGAAGGTTGGTCATGAATGACCAATTGGGCCTGTTGTTAAGAAGGGAAGGGTCGAGACAAAACGACATGTGTAGGAGATTTTCAAGTCCGTTGAAGGAACTTAGTGACCTCGACACGTCTTGGACAATCCTTTGTGTAGTGATCATCACCACAAATAAGGCAAGGATATCATTGTTTATGCTTATCATTATCATCGACAGATTGTGTCTTGGGCTTGTCGGATTGCGGATTATTGTTTTTATCCTCCTTGTTCTTACCCTTTCCTTTTTTATTTTTATTTTTACCGGCAGGGGTAGACTGAACAACATTAACTTCCGAAGTTTTTCCGATGGAAGGAGTAGGAGTTAGAGAATGTTGAACATTAGAAGCATTAGATTTGGGGGTGGTGTAAGGGGCATGCGTGGATTGAGTTTCAGCATGGAAGGCGCCAATCACACCATCAACCGCATGAGAAGTGGCAGGGTTTTTTGAGGTAGCAGTGGTAGAAGGGCGAGGAGCGTCAGGGATCAAGTCGTAAAGTGTGCCCGTTTGTGAATAAACAAGATCTAGATACTAAGCCTGACTAATCGTCTGCTCTTCGGTAATAACTCCACCCATGGAAATATAACGAGCAATTTTATTAACGAATGATTTGGTGAACCATTCGGCCAATAACTGACCAGGAAGGTCAATTTTGATCAAATGTCGTCTCCTTCTCCACTCATGAATGTGATCGGAAATATGAGTGGCAGAAGATTGCTTAAAGGAACTCAAAATTTCGGTTTATGTTTTGTAACGAATGGACAATTGGTAATGTGTGAGGAAAGCCATGGCTAGGGTATTAAAATCGTTAAAGAAGCCTTGCAGTACTTCTATGTACCACTTTGCTGCCGAACCTGTGAGAGTTCGCTGGAAGAGTCGTAACCTAATGGAGTCATCCATCCATGAGTTGGACGAACACCAAAGGTGAAAAGACATAACATGATTGTTTGGGTCTTCTCCTGATCGACCGTCAAACTTGGGAATGTCGGACGGTAATTTGGCTTGTATGACGGGCCAATGGGAAGAATGTAAGATAGGATCATTCAAGATCCTAGACAAGTTGGGTAAATCCAAAGTGGCTAAAAAAGGCAACTGTCTATTCACTTGAGGATACTGGTGACTTTGGGGAGGAAGTCCTGTCGGTATACCAATAAGACTGTAAGTGATATGCATGTAAGTAGAAAGTCCCGACAAATTATGACGTGGAGGATTGGGAGGCATGTAATCCATAGGGTTGGGTTGATTAGAGATGTTCCCTTGAAAATGGACACTAGACTGAATGTTCGGACCCCAAGCGGGATTCAAAGAACCTGGATACGGCTGGCCATAGTTAGGGGGTGTAAAAGAGTTAGCTTGAGGATGTTTCCCCCCAGACGATTGTGGATTTCCTTGGGCGTGAAGGTTCCAGATTTGGGCCAGTGATCCCGATCCCAACGTATTCTGCCCATACAGTGGGTTATAAGCTTTGACCTGAGGTTGTCCTCCAAATGGAGGTTGTGCCCCAATTAGAGTTTGACCCCCAAATTGAGGTTTCCCCCCAGCATGAGATTGCCCTCCAATGGGAATATGGTAACCAGAAGTGAACGAATGGTGGGTGCCTCCAATTGTATTGGAGCCATTGGGGCCAAATCCCCTAAGAAAAGGCGGATAAGACCCTCTGAAGAGAACCTGGGAAGGTGTGGGAACGAAACCAACAACATTGTTCCGAGGAGGAACAAAAAGTCTAGAACCTCCGGATGGAACCTGGGTAGGGATAGTGATAGAAGGATTCAAAGCATGGTACCCAAGGGAAAGTGACGGGATAGGTCTAGATGAATGTGGTGTTCCAATGGGAGCTTGGTTAACCACCA
The DNA here is from genome assembly GCA_010110895.2 of Picea sitchensis. Lineage (NCBI taxonomy): Eukaryota > Viridiplantae > Streptophyta > Pinopsida > Pinales > Pinaceae > Picea > Picea sitchensis. The sequence goes on along the minus strand of SNQJ01S0202172.1, from coordinate 24,558 downwards.
CATTTCTGGTAGGAATGGTCGTAGCGTGGGGAACCATAGTAGCATGGGCCATATGAAGAGAAAAATTCAAGCTAGGACCAACAGACTATGTGTTTGGAACAACGGTGATATTGCTAGTTGTAGCATCAAAATGGTTTAAAGGTACCGTATAGGTAACAGACGTTTCGAGTAGTTGAGATACGACAGGTGAATCGGGACCTACCCTTAAGTTGTCATAAAGGTCTCGCACGATGCGAGGATGGTTTCTAAATATGTCACTAGAAAGAGGGTTCTCTACTCCAGGGCCTGTATGAGGTCCAGTCGGTATTCCAGTAGTTTCAACATCAAGTTCTCCTGATGAATTCATCCAGAAAATATGTCTCTCATACCCAACATAAGGTAACATATTTGAAGGTATGCAGAAAGCATCTAAAGAATAAGAAATAATTCAGAAATCTTCTAAAGAGTTGGTCCTTTCCACTTGTGAGATTACGTTATCCTGGACCGCTCTCTGCTCAGGAGAGCCCTCCGGTGAATGAGGAGGCAGAGGGAGATAATCCTCCGGATTTTCTAGGGGAATTCCTTGCATCCTGCGTGAACAACGTGGAAGCTCAATGTCGGTCGAGCCAAATATTTTACAGGAAAAATCTATGGCCAGCTACGAAAACAAACAACACTCGGTAATAAAATCTAGAAATCAAACCAAGCAAACAAACCTTCTCATTTCGAAGTCACTAGTTGGTGATGAAATCAAACGTCGCAAAGTCAAGACAAGAAGGGGATAGGATAGAGCGGGTGGAAAATTTACGTTGAAGACCTTCTTAACGGACTTACACCTTGTTGCAAGCTCCCACACATAATCGTGGGTATACCCTCTAAGGAGCTTGAGCGAGTCTGGCCAACGTCAATTCCAGGTACCGTGAAGACTTGCCCCTCCATAGTCACCTCGTGTAAGACCCTAAAGAGATAGGCTACTAAAGTTACCAAGAACAACAATAATGCCCGGGGAAACAGTTGACAGTCCAATCCACATGCAAAGGCAGGGTATCTAGCCCGAAATCAACTCGAAAGGCTTCCACTCATCATTGTGGGTATACCTTCAAGCGACCCCCATAATACTTGCAATCTCTACACCAAGACCAACAAAGCAGGGTGAGTAACTCTGCCAATCTTAATGCGACCTCGTGATTGACCCTTGTGTTAGAAGGGCTTCCCAGGACAAAATTTTGCAAATGTATTTTCAATGAAAATAAAAACAAAGATGACAAGAAAGTGTTTTGCCAAACACAAACAAAAGTGTCTTTCAAATCAACAAGCAATCCAAAAAATGCAAAACAATCCAAAACTTTTAATCAAATCAAAGACTTTTAATCAATCAAGCACTCAGAATCAAATTTAGAGATCATATCCTTGTTGAAAAAACTCAAGAAGCAAAAACTTATAGAAAGATAAAGAAGGGCTTTCAATCCCTGAAAACCGATCAACAAGTCTTAAACCCATAATACAGTCAAATAATGGCATCAAAAGTTCTTCCCAGGTGATCAAAGCAAAACTGGGAGTCAGAAGACAAAAAGACCCAATCCAAAAATTTTACAGGCAACGTTGCAACTCAGCAATAGGGTACAATGCGACGATTTGAGGTTTCCGTAGGCTAGCTATGGATCAAAATGCGGAGAGTCCGCGTTGGGATAAACAAACATAGTGTGACGATCTAAGGTTTCTGTAGGTTGTATATAGGATACAATGCGAAATGCCTGTAAATAAAGGAAAATTGGAAAAAGGCAAAGAGTCTAAAAGAACTTTCAGATCCAGAGAGTCTGGATGGATCCCCCATAGACCTAGAGATAGGACTCAAGTGAAAGGAGGTAGGCTAAAAGAAAATGGAAAGCAAAAAACCAAAAACAGGTTGTTTCCCCAGTGGAGTTACCAATTTTGTTGTTGGATAAATCTGTGAATGCAGACATAAACTAATCTCCCTAGATCCACCTAGATGTAGAACAAAACGAGACATGACATGGCACTTTCCCTAAGCTCTAATAATTGAATTTACTATCAATAAGAAATGAATGACATACCTTTAAATATCACTTCCTTATATCTTTGTTGTCCTTGCTCTGCTCTGATGCTCTTGTGATATTGATCCTGCAATGACACAAGCCAACCAAAGTGAAAGCAATAATAGTATATTCAATGAAAGATCATGCATGTGATCAAGGATTCTTGCAATAAAATGAGAATGATTTTATGGGAAAGGATCATGCCATTGTATTATACTGAGTAAAAGTAGAAGATACAACCAAACAACCTTGATGTTGCAACGTTCCCTTTCGGTGGCCCTTTGCTTCAACACACACACTTGCTCCAAATTTGCATGAAGAGGATCTACAATAATTTGATGGGCAGATGGAGACCTCAAGCATCAATTGAGATACAATCCCTCACACAATTCTCAGCCTATTCTTTCATTAATTCCTTGCTTTCTTAACTTCTTGCATAACCTTTTCCATGAGAAATCCATCATTATATAGGAGAAAGAGAGATGGTTAGAGAGATTAGGATGATCCCACCAAATCAAAGAAGCGAATAGGATCCCAACCATACGGATGCCACCTTATATTCTAGAAGATTCCTTCTACAACTTTCATGAACTTCGACCTTTTCTTAGTCTTTCAATGCCTCCGCACCTTGGCTATAGTGCAACCTGCGGAAATGACGCAAGCCAGTTTCATGATAGCCTGCGGAAATCAAGCATTTTCGCACTGTACCTTATGTCTGGCCTACGACGGCCTTCTAAAAACAAGTTTTGTAGAAGAGGAAGCAAGCCACTTTTCTCATGAAGAAAGGTTCTTTTGGAAGCTTGAACACATGTTGTAGAAACATCACCAGGGTGACTAAAATAATGTGTAACACACCCGATGTTGATCATGGTGCTACTTGTACTTGGCATTGGACTTTTGTAAAATAGATTGAACCTATTTGTAGATGTGCTAGATCCGCTCAATGAACCGAGTGGCTTTGTCAGCTTCAGTTGGAGTAGGGGACAAGTCGATCGGGGTGGCCGCAAGGGGTAGTGCAACATCCATGGGACCCAATGGTTGGAATCCCAACCCCACCTGAAAGGGGATGTGGCTGGTTGAGCTATGTAGGGCTCGGTTGTAGCTATGTTGAACATGGGAAAGACTCTCATCCCATCTGCAAAGGTGCTTGGAATTGTACATGTGCAAGATATGCACGATCATCCAATTGACGACCTCAGTTTGGACATCTATCTGGGGGTGGAAGGCAGTGGATTTGGTGAGTTTGGTGTCCAACAGTGACGTCAGGCTTGACCAGAATGTGTTGAGGAAATGACCGTCTTGATCTGAAACAATGGTTTGTGGGATTCCAAAATGTACCCATACTTGTTCAAAGAAGAGCTTGGTAGTGGTCTATGCTGTGATGCTCTTCTTGTAGGCGACCATAATCACCATCTAGGAAAAACGATCAACAACCACAAAAACATAGTCATTTCCCCTTTTGGTGGACAGAAGGCCCGACATGTAGTCCATTGAGATGGATTCCCATGGTCTGTTAGGAGTAGGCAGAGGGGTGTAGAAGCCCTGTTTCTTGGTGGTCGGTTTGGAAATAGATTAGGTAGTGCAGGACTTGATATACTTGCCGACATCCAGCTGAAGTTTCGACTAGTAGAAATGTTTCTGTAGCATTACCACTATCTTTTCGATGCCGAAGTGTCTTGCCACCCAACTGTAGTGGGCTTCCCAAATCAACTTCCCTTGCTCGCTTGATGGAACGTAGAGATGGCCCAAAGGCACAACAACTCATCCTGAAGATGGAAATTAGTGACAATTGAGTTTGTGCCCAACATTTGGTAAGTGGTGGCGAAGTTAGGGTCTGTCTCATAGAGGAGGGACAATCTGGAGGTCTCGTAGTCGCAAGATTCTAGCACCGTGGAGAGTGCTGCGACTGGAGGTCCGCTAAGGCAATCAATGACTCAGTTGGTACTTCCTATTTTATACTTGATGTTGAGGTGGAACTGCTGCAAGTATGTGGACTGTTAGAACCATGTTTTTCATAGCTAAGGTTAGAGGTTTGTCAGCAGTTTGCAAAGTCATGTCTGTTAGCACTAATATTTTTTTTATGCCTGGAATCATCTAACATCTCCAAGGGTCGGTTTCAAAAGGAAGTTTTTTCATTTATTATTTCCATTTCCATTTGCAATCGCGTGCTGCAAAATTTGCTACGCGTTACGCAGAGGATTTCATTGCTCAAAGGATGTTATCGCGTAGAGGATGTTGTCGTGTAGAGAATTTTGTCACGCAAAGGATGTTGTCATGTAGAGGATGTTGTCGTGCAGAGGATGTTGTCGCGCAGAGAATGTTGTCGTGCAGAGGACGTTGTTGCACATAAGACATTGTCGCGCATAGGATGTTGTCGCGCAGAGGATGTTGTTGCACATATAATTTTGTCATGCAGAGGATGTTGTTGTGCAGAGGATGTGACGCAGTCGCGCTCGCAAGCACGTCCACTTATAGGATCTTCCCTTCACACGGCCCGAAGAACTCTGACGTTCTTCTATTTCCCTATCGGGAAATCTGCACCCACAACAATCCTCGTGGGATTCCCCCTTTTTACTATCGGGAGATCGGAATTCGCGGCTTCGCGAATCCTGTGGTCGAGCGCTGTATTCTCGAATCCCTGAATGCCGATACAGTCAACGCTGACCCTTTCCTATCGGGGTTTTCTCTATCGTGATTTCGCCACTCGTGATGTCAAACAACTCACTTTACCGACTCCCGAACCCCGATATGCCGATTACACGACACACGCGTGAGTTGACTTTTCAGCACCCCGTCACCTCAATCGGGATTTCGAACTTCGCGGGATCGCGAATCCTGATGACAATGTTTCGGAACTTCTCGTTGCGAAACCCTGAAATGGTGTGCCACCTATCCACGTCGCCGACTTCTGTGGCCCCACACTGTTTACTTAGCCGTCGGGATATAACGTTTCGCGATTTCGTGACTCCCGTTGAAATGTTTCGGAGTTTCAACCCACGAAACCCCGATATGCGAGTTCACGTGTAGATCCGACGGTCCTCGTAACTTAGATCTACGGTTCTGCCCCTCCTGAGCTTTGAACCCTTTGACGCTTCTACGGTAACTTTCCCGTTCCTCCACAAGATCCAACGGCCCAAGGGGACTCACGAATCCTCATCAGAGATTTTCAACCGTTCGTTCCTCCTTTGAGAAATCTGCGAAATGACTAAGTGTTCTTCCACAAAACTCGTCCTCCTGCGTGCAAACTTGCGACACCTTCTAAATTCTTCCGGTTGTGACTTCCCTGCGTTGTCCTTCAACAACTCCATAGGTCTTATCCTTCTCGAGCTTTTATAAAATACCCCTTGCACGTATTCCTTGCGACAACCTTCAAACACCTCAAGTGCTTGAATCCTTTGGACTCCGCGCACACCTGCAGCAGCAGTCCTTCGACTCTTGCTCAGGTTCGCAACCCTGAACTTCACTCGGCCTGCACACTCCTTGCACGACTCCTGTGCCCAACTGCACTTGTGGGTGAATGAGAACAAAAGCTAAACTACCTGAGCTTTCTGTCAACGCACTCCTTGCGGACAACTTCGACTGCACTCCTTGCAGGAACTCTTTCTCAGATAGAGAAACAATTGAAACTCATTCCATCTTCTTTTCAGACTTCAAACTCAAACATGAAATCATATACACAACACATAAAGCAAATGTGTAATAGGAAGCAAACATCAATTGNCCAACTGCACTTGTGGGTGAATGAGAACAAAAGCTAAACTACCTGAGCTTTCTGTCAACGCACTCCTTGCGGACAACTTCGACTGCACTCCTTGCAGGAACTCTTTCTCAGATAGAGAAACAATTGAAACTCATTCCATCTTCCTTTCAGACTTCAAACTCAAACATGAAATCATATACATAGCACATAAAGCAAATGTGTAACAGGAAGCAAACATCAATTGAGCATATCATTCAGCATCGATACACAGAGAACAACACAAAACCATGAATTTGAATCAAACTCTCTTATTAATTCAAATATCTGTACATGGGTGTTCTTACATAGTTCTCTGCATGCTCTTTCTCTTTTCAACAATTCTCTCCTGACTAATGTTACAATACACAATGAGGGTGTCTATATCCCGTTTCCCTCTTGCGCTCCAAACTGTCTAATCTAGAATTAAATTCTATCTACCTGCATTAACTATTTTAAATGCCTTCTACCTACTAAGGACGAGAGCTAAAGGCTCAAGGTTCGTTTACATTATACAAGTGCGCCTTATCTTAATGACTTCATTTAAGATTTGCGCGACAACTCCCAAGGAAATTTCAAAATTTGTGCTGGCGCTTGTCCAGCTGTCTCTTGTTTCCACGTTGGCTCGTTTGATGTCGGTGATGCTCCTGCATCATACTCCCTGGCTTGAAAAATTTCATGGGCTCCTGTCCATGAGCTCCTGCATAGTCTATCCATGCTTTTGAATCTCTGCTTCAGTCTCCCAGCTGGCATCTTCAACTGGATGGTTCTTCCATTTGACCAGATACTCAAAATACTGCTTTCGCCTGGTCCTCTTGCTTACTCTCTTATCCAGTATGCACTCCATCTGCGACTTATCTGCAACTGGCATCTGCTTTGTCCACTAAATCACTGGTTGCTCATTTCCAGTCTTTGTTCCCTCAGCTCTATATGGGTACAAATCCGAGATATTGAATATCGGAGAAATTCCGATCCCATCGGGTAATTCAATCTCATAAGCATTCGCGCCAAATTTCTTCAAGACCCTGCATGGTCCGATTTTCTTCATATTCAACTTATTGTATGCTCCTCTAAGGAACCTTTCCCTTCTCAAATGTGCCAGAACTAGGTCGCCAACCTCAAACTGAAGTTGTCTCTTGTGCTGATCTGCTCTGCGCTTATACTCCTGGCTTGAATTCTGCAGTTGCTCCTTCACCTGGCTGTGAAGTTCCTTCATCGCCTCTATGAATTCTCCTGCACTAGCACTCCTAGTCGCAGTCTGTTTTGAATCCCTCAGTTGAGAAATTCCTCTTAGCTGCATGCCATAAACAACCTAAAATGGACTCTGCCCTGTGCTCCTGTTGACTTAGTCGTTGTAAGCAAACTCTGCCTGTGGTAATATGTTGTCCCACTGGCTGTGGTGTTCTGTCACCAAGCTTCTCAGCAAGTCTCCCAGACTTCTGTTTACCACTTCTGTCTGTCCATCCGTCTGAGGATGATAAGCTGAACTAAATGCCAAGTTAGTTCCCAGCTTCTTCCATAAGGTCCTCCAAAAATGCCCTATGAATTTGGTGTCTCGATCCGAAACTATACTTCTCGGCAACCCATGAAGTCGAATGACCTCTTTGAAAAACAGGTTCGCAATGTGAGTTGCGTCACTGGTTTTCTGACATGGAATGAAGTGTGCCATCTTGGAAAATCTATCCACCACCACAAAGATTGAGTCAACACCTCTTTGTGTTCTTGGCAACCCCAATACAAAATCCATGCTAATTGCATCCCATGACCTCTCTGGTATGGGTAATGGTTGATAAAATCCCACATTCTGCTTCCTTCCCTTCGAATGCTAGCAAATTCTGCATCTGTCCACGAATCTCTTGACATCTGCTTGCATTCCCGGCCAAAAATATGATTCGTTCAACTTTGTGAATGTCTTGTCATGACCAAAGTGCCCTGCCAATCCTCCACTGTGTTTCTCCTTCAACAGATTCTCCCTCATGGAGCATTTTAGAATACACAGTCGATTGCCCCTAAACAACAATCCTTCCTGGATCATGTACTCTACCCACTGGCTTCGATCTCTGAGAATTGGATTCTCAGTTGCTTCATACGCCTCTTGAAAATCCTAATCATCAGCGTACATGTCCCTGAGATCATCAAAACCCAATGTTTTGACTTTGAACTCCTGCAACAGGAAACACTTCCTGCTCAAAGCATCAACAACTTTGTTAGCAGTACCAGAAATATGTTTAATCACAAAAGTGAAATTCTGCATATACTCAACCCATTTGACATGTTTCTGATTCAACTTCTGCTGTTGATTCACAAACTGCAATGCATGATTATCACTGTACAATACAAACTCTTTCGGGATCAAGTAATGCCTCCATTTCTTCAATGCCTAGATGATAGCATAAAATTCCTTATCATAAGTGGAGTACTTCACTTTCGCCTCATTCAACATTTCGCTGAAGTATGCTATTGGCCTATCTTCCTGACTCAAGACTACCCCGATTGCAAATCCACTTGCATCACATTTCACCTAAAATGTCTTCTGGAAATTCGACAACACAAAAACTGGTTGTTCCGTGATCTTCCTCTTCAACAGATTAAAACTTTTCTCAGCCTCTTCAGTCCAGTGAAAAGACTTGTGTCTTTTCTTCACTGTATCCATCATCGCTGTGCTAATTCCACTGAAATTCCTGATGAATTTTCGGTAGAAACTAGCCAATCCGTGAAAACTCCTCACCTCAAAAATATTCTTCAGTGATGGCCAATTCTTAATCACTTCCACCTTATCTAGATCCATCCTCAATTCATTTGCCAAAATAACAAACCCCAAGTAAATGAGCTCTGTCTTCATGAATGAGGATTTCTTCATGTTGATCAACAACTTCTCCCGCTGTAGTTTCTGCATCACTATAGCCAAATGCTTCAGATGCTCTGCCACTATCTTACTGTAAACCAATATGTCATCCAAATACACAATGAAAAATTTCCCGATGAACTCCTTCAGGACTTCGTTCATCAACCTCATGAAGGTACTTGGCGCATTCGTCAAGCCAAGCGACATAACAAGCCATTCATACAAACCCTTGTTTGTTTTGAATGCTGTCTTCCATTCATCACCCTCTCTCATGCGGATCTGATGATAACCACTTTTTAAATCAATATTTGAAAAATACTTTGCTCCAGTCAAGCAATCCATTAGATCATCCATCCTCGGCAATGGAAACCTGTACCTGATGGTTATCTTGTTGATCGCCCTGGAGTCAGTACACATCCTCCAGCCTCCGTCTTTATTTGGACTGAGTATTGTTGGAACAACACACAGACTCAAGCTTTTCCTGACCAACCCTTTGTCTAATAACTCCTGGACTTGCCTTTTAACCTCCTCATTCTCTTGCGGCGTCAATCTGTACGCGGCTTTGTTTGGAAAAATGTCTCCTGGTATGAGATTAATATGGTGACTCACACTTCTGATCGGTGACAACGAACGAGGTAATTCGTCCACTACAATGTCAGCGAACTCTTCTAGTAGTTCCTGAATCTCCTTTGGTAAATCATCCACTCTTGTGCTAGTCAGAACGATCTTCGGTTTCCTGACCACAATGAACTGTGGATCCTCCTTCTTCTTCACCTCTGTAAGAAGTTCCTTCCCACTCATGAGAAGTATAGTGTTGCTTACTTCCGGTTTCACCTCCTTATCCTTAATCGGAAGCAACATGTGAGTCCTCCCATTCTTCTCTAGGGTGTATGTGTTCATTCTCCCATCATGAATCACATTCCTGTCATATTGCCATGGTCTACCCAGCAATAGATGACAAACATCCATAGGAATGATATCACCTAATATCTT
>SNQJ01S0202171.1:0-14167 GCA_010110895.2 Picea sitchensis | reverse complement strand
GGTAGGTGGGTAGGTATGACGTTAAGGCTCCAATGCTTCAAACTGAAGCTCTGATACCATGTGTAAGGTTCTATCTAACAGATCCTAGAATTTGTTAAATAATGAAATATAACATTTCTATTATAATTTTTTCAACAGAATATCATCAACAAAATAACAGTTTACAGTTTATGACTCAGTAAAATTCCCTTTGGTAAACATGATATAAATGATATATTCAATAAGATACATATCATAAATAACATATTGAAACATCATACGATCATGAACATGCCATAATAACGAATAAAAATACCTGTCAAGTGACTTATTTCCCAACTCTGTTTGTCCAAGCCCAAGCTGAAACTGTGTCCAAGCTGAAACTGTGCCCAAAATAGAGTTTTCCTCCTTGCCAGCTAGGAGAAACCTGTCTGACTCCCTAGCTCTAGGATTCCGTGAGGATTCCTGACCCTCAAGCCCAAAACCCCCAGCAACCCGGTGCCCCCTGCAATGGTTCACCAACACTCCAAAACCAAACTCCCAAAACCAGAAAAAAAATTCAAACCCTGAAATACAGTCCTCTCCTGCCAATAATGCTTCCTCCCCAAATTTTCATAATAATCTTTCGTCTGACTCTTCCCAGTCATATCCCCCCCCATTCATCGACTCCCTATCCTCCATTAATTACCTTATCCTCCCCATTATTACCTTATCCCATTCCTTTATTACCTTATCTGATTCCTTTATTACCTTATCCTATTCCTTTATTACCTTATCCTTCCACCCCATGCTTCATTCCCCCCTTGCATACGCAAAGTCTTATTGTAAATAATTTAAAGTTATTCAGCCATTTAATTCATTACCCAAATCTTTGAATGTGTTAAGTAATCATTTAATTAATTAATCGACATTTATTAAACAATAAATAAATAATTAATATTATTAATAGTTAATCATTACTTAACTAATACACATTAAGACAGTTAATTAATTAATTAACTATACTTAATAAACCCTATGCAACTATTTAACTAGGGTTGTTACATTAATAAAATAAAATTGAATACATCACCACAAGTTATTATATGTTAATAGGACATATATGAATATATCTATTTATTTAGGAAATCAAGAACAATGGACTAAATAAAACAAAAGAGTTACATGATGTATGGTTAAAGTTGGTAGAATAAACAAGATTTATTGGCATACTTTCCACAAACAAATCTATCGTATGCTTACACATGGCGTTGGTCTACAATCTATGATTTTGATTTATGATAAGTCAAGTGAAGATAAATACTTTCATGTTAATAGTGTGGTTATTGAATTGGGCATTTTCTAATGCACGATGTCGGTTAACTTTGATTATGTTCACCATATTTCCATGGGATAAGTCTTCATGTGAATACGTCATGGGATAAGTCTCCCTGTGAATCCGCCATGATTAAATCTGATTCTTGTCAAACATTGTGGGGCTTTTTCAACATTGAATTAACTCATTATTTGAGAGATACATCCATGTTTGAGTTTCCCAGTAATGCCTCCACCATTGTTTGTCTATGGTTGTTTGAACAACAACTTGATTATGAGACTTATCTATTTGTCTTGTTTCTTCACGAGTGGTCCAATAACCCACCCGTTAAGACCTAAGTCTGCATCCCTACCCCTCCTCTCTCTTTTCTTCATACCTTCCTAGAAATATTTCCTCTTAAGGTGGGTCAAGTTAGTTTCCCATTTGTTTAATGAATTGGTTTTCCTTATTGTCTTGCTTGACTTATTCTTTGTGTAGAGTTTTTCTATTTTTTCTTGAAGGATAAACACATATCGTGATTTGGTTCAAATTACTTGTCATCGTGTTTGCCATTAATTAAGCTTACAACAGGTCGATCAAGTATGTTGTATACATAGGGAACAACCATGAGCAAAAACGCAACATTCAGAGCAGTCCATTTCAGGCTTGAAATATAAGCAAACAACAGGTTAAATTTCAACGATGAAGATCTGAAACTCAGTTAAGATCAATGACTCCCATGCATTCGAGGTTTCAAAGTCGCGAGGAGTTTAAGCAGCAAAGCATGAAGAAGATTCACTTTGGAAATTTGACATTTGGGCATCCAAGCTTGTTGATCAAACCAATGATGTCGAAGCACCAAACTGCTGAAGTCTCAAAGTGACATCAAGATACCACGTTACTTCAGTCCTGTACTACTCCGGGAGATCTTCATGCTTCACAATCTAAAAATCTTGAAGCTTGAAGTTCTAAAGCACATGACACATCCGTCAAGACATGTGGTAGCCATCCATGGAGACACGTGGCTTCCATCTGGCCCTGACATGTGGTAGTCATTTTTTAGTGACATGTGTCACTTGCTTTGTGTGACACGTCAGTAGTTGTGACATCATATGACATCAGGCCACCACGTTGCTTCGGACCCTACCACTTCATTTTTTCAACTCAACATAGGCCGGAATCATCAAAGGGTCGAACTTCCAAAGTTTCAAAGTCATTAAATTTGATGTTTAAAGTAATCACAGTCTAATTAATAGTAAATGAGAGTTAATGACTTACGGAAAAAATCCCTCCGGGAGATTTTCACTATGCACATCCAAAAACTCCTGAAAATCTGAATTGGCACCATCGCTAAATGGGTTTAGAAGAAGTCTAAAACTGACAGACTAAGAAAAATTTAGCAGGGGCGCTAAGGTAGCAGGGTCCCTTGGATCGCAGATTTTCAAAACTGATCGGTGGCTCACATTCTTTTCGGGAATAAAAGATGCCTGAATGTTAATCTCCTAGAACAGTTCTAAGATTGAAAATCATGGTACAACTCAAGAAGGAGATGTCAACACATCTAGTCATCTCCAGTGGCCTCAAACAACACGTAGGCATGCCAATGCTTGACACATCACTCACCTCTGTCACTCCGAATCAGTTTTTGTCAAAGACTCAATGTGATTCATCTCATGCATCAGTCTGGTTTACCATCAGTAACAGTTTTCAGTTATTTAAGTTGAGACATTTCAAGTTAATGCATAATAACTGGTCATTTGTGTTTGATATGAATCACATCCCTTTTAATTGAGTTAAATTCGAAGTATGCGTCACTACACTCCAGCAGTGTCGTAGTTAAGTTAATAAGTTGTTTACAACTATGAGCACAAAGTAAAGCCTTTGTTTTAGATGGACGAGAGCCTTTGCAACTCTGATAAATATGCAGTTTGGTATGTTTTGTGAGGTTCAATTTTTGGTGGAAAAGAGAAGTATGAGAAGGGTCAGATCTGCTTACAAGATTGCAAACATCTCTACCTATTGAATATATGTTGATGGAAGTTGTTTTTCTTACTCAAATAAGTATGTGTTTAATCCTATCTTGAAATAAAATTCTATGTTGTGTGCAAAGTACATTTCCTTATTCTTTCAACCATGGTTTTAGTTTATTTGTTCACTGATTATGCAACCTATTATACAAGTATTGTTTAGTGAATAGATTAACTAATTGACCACTTGTTGGACGAATTGCATCTAGATTTTTGTTGAATTTTTAAGATATTATCTTAAATATTTTTCTCTCATATAGCGATGGATTCATTACATTGTTGACCATTGTCTAATGTGTGTGTCTTTAATATTCCCAATTGTCCATTAATATCCATACCAGTAAAAAAAGAGAAACTACCTTCATGTTGTGCGGTTTGTTCAACCAGATCACCATCTTCCCAAAACCCATCTTGAGATGACCAATAAAATCAAATTATCAAAAGAATAATCATTCCAAAAACTTGAGGTGGCCTAGATTTTCCCTTTAGCAGTCAGGTGTATAATTTAGGACAAACATCTTCTGGCATTGTTACCAGGGATGGAGTAACGGAATATCTTTCCCTGGGAGAACGACATTGAATAGCTCTGAACTTTTATGGTGAACAAAGATCAGACACAGACAGACTGTCATCTTTCACCTGGTGACTCCATTGAGTATAATTTACCAAAGAAATATCGGTTCCCAGAAAAGGACTCAAAAGATCCAAATCCGAATACATCAAAGCCACCAAGGCTCATCCTAACCCTGATAAGGACACAATAGTCTCTGAGCAAGAAAGGCAACTAAGAAAATCCATCATAGCACAGAGATATACCTCCCCCATCAAGGGTAAATCTATGCCCAAAGAGTCTACTTATCTTCATCATCACAAGCATCTTGAATTTGATAGCCTAAGAATCACAATTCCAAGGAACCTCAGACATATTCAACTCTTGACTCCACTTCATCATCTAGTCCAGCATCCACTCCTATAGTTCCCATAAATCTTCAGATTCATATCACCCAAGCCTCTTGGTCCGAGCCTAGCAGCGGGATCTACTTGAACCAATTTCATACATGAGTCGTAGCCCCCACGGGTCTTCTTTTAAGCCCTTTTCAGACCCTCTAAAAATGAAAAGATTGATGAGCGATCTTGTTTCCCTTCATGCTTGTTAAACTAAAATTTGAAGGCACATCTGTCTGACAGTAGTTTACCCCTTTTTCGGTCTAGATGCTCAACTGTATGAACAAAGGTACACTCTAGGGACCTCGTTTCTCTAGAAGAGTACTCTCAGGTATAATTTTAACCCTTTTTTGGGCTTGAGGGACTAAATTTACAAAAAAGGAACCCCCACAGAGTCCATAGTTAAGCTCTTTTCAGACTTCCTAAAATTGAAAAGATCGCCGAGTGACCTTATTCTTTCACACTCGTTAAAATGGTCCAAAAGAACATTCCTAACAGAGTTCATAGTTAATCTTTTTTCAGACTCCTTAAAAATGAAAAAAATGCTGAGTGGTCTTGTCTTTACCACACTCATTAAAATGGTTTTAAATAGACATCTGGTTTGTGCTAGTTTACCCATTTTTTGAGCCAACTAGACTATCTTCGAAAAAGGTACCCCAGTGGAGTCTCCTTTTACATTTTTTCAGACTCTTTAAATATGAAAACCGGCGAGCTTACCTTCTCTAGGCTCGTTAAAGTTACATCGAAGGATATTACCATTGTGTGTTTTGTTAACCATGTTTTCACACTTACGTCTTTGGCCTAATGCAGGCTCCATGTTGCTCTCAACTGAATCATCTTAAGCATGCCTTATATGCAATCCCTATAGCACTTTGCCTCTGTGTCTTGACACCTTTGGCCCCTGGAGGATTTTTCCTGAGTGTCCTTTTCCTGCATATGTCCCTTTTCCCTGAGCATCCATGTGTTCCATGCGCTTGGAAATAGTATGTTTTCGACACTCGATCCTCCTTTGTAATGTAGCATTCTTTTATTTTTTTTCCAAAATTATTGAAAAAGACGAAAAAATCAAATATACCCCAAAAAGAAGAAGGGAAAAGTATTTTCTTTTTATTGGCAGGACAATGAGTCGCCCTTGGACAAAGCACATCCTTTCATTTGTTCTTCAAGCTCTGGGATTTAATATGACCTTAGGAAGTTGTTCTCGCTACATAGAGCTGTGTCTTCCTCCGTTTGGTTATTCTTCCAAACATATGGAGAGTTTGCGTTGCCTCCTGCATCATGAACTTATTTCAATGCCATGCTACCTGAGTCTCATCATTTGTCGTGCTATTGTCCAAGGGAAATTTTTACCAAGCCTGAGTCATCCCATCTGCAGTTTGTCTCTTGCCCTCATGCTCATCCATCCCAAAAGTCTAATCAAGTCTTTGTTAAAAATCAATGAAGCCTCCAGTCTGATCATCAAGATCCTCTAGTCCATGACCGATGAGCCATCGAAGAGCTCTGGGTAGTGAAGTTGTACACTCATATTACACTCCTACCCGAGTTTTGAAGATTTTGAAGTTGATGCTTGATCTTCGAAGACATCATCTCTAGCCATCAGGCCTTATTAGCTTCTAGAAGATAGATACTATACATGTATATCTTTTTTATTTTGACATGTAGATCCACTGTGTATTGCTCACAGCTACACTTTATATAGTTATATGACATGGATCTACAATGTATTTGATTGGTAGCCATGATTTTATTTCATTTCGAGCATGGGTATGCCCACCTCGGTGAGACAATTATTATTTTGCAAATGACACCTCCTAAACTTTGGTCCCTGGGCTCACTGGTTTGGTACACTAATAAAGATTGATAATGTATTTTGACCATCAGATTCTCTTCTAACCTCACACATTAGGAGGCATCTATTATAACCCTAATTTTCATCATACATGGTTACCTGGCATCAGGCCATCTCATTTTCCTTCTTTGCCAAGCCACTACTAAACATCTCTTCTTAAAAACACCTTTTTTAAAGGCACACGCTAGATGACCCACTATAACCCACGTGTACACTCTAGATGACCCATTACAACCCACGTGTACACGCTAGTTGGCCCATTACAACCCGCGTGTACCTACAAAAGCATGGAAAATGGAAAGTTGTTGATGGAACACACAGTTTTGGGTACGTTAACTAAACCTTTCGACCATGCATAGCTAGTCACTCGACTAAATACCTAACTCCTTCTAGTCTATAAAAGAAGGGGTAGAGGTTCCATTTGAAAGGAAGAAAATCATAGTAAAGAAACGCTACCCGAATTAGCATTCCCCTTGCCCAAGATTCTGCAACCATTTTGTGATTTCAACGAAGAAGAGAAGAAAGTGTGTTAGGAGTTGGTGCACAGTAAAAGAGAAGCCCAAGACCAGCTTCATGGAGCAGTGGCCATTTTCATCATTGTAAGTTTCTTTAGTGAAGTTAATAATAAAGAAGTACTTTTCTCGTCCCACCATATGAGGTTTTCATTGTTTATTGCGTAAATGTTGATTAAATATCTAACCCATTAATCCGTAGATCAAATGCATGTGGAGTTCTTTGTTTGTATTTTGTGAATGTAGGTCAGCCTTGGGAGGAGAGTTGCAGTCAAAGAGCGACCAAGCGTAAAAATGGATCAATACCAAATGCTGGAGATAGGGTATGTTCACTTGATCTTCTTAACTGTGTATTTGCTTAAGAATAATGGGGATTAGGTCTGGGATGATGGTAAAAAGTAGGAATATTTAGGTATTTTCTACGTGCATGATAAAACCCTAAGTGATAATTTGTAGGGGGATTTCCCACTCACAACATCCCTCCCTCATGTTCATCTACATGAATACATTTTAATGGTCACCATTGTGAATCCTTCCACCCCTGCAAATGCCTTCTCCTTGGCCTTATTTCTCACCCAACTATTGGCTTGCAAGGGAAATCCACTAATTTATCCATCTCCTCAATTCACATAGTAGATTTCTTTAGGCTCATCTAGAAATCCTCTACCTATTTGACATAGAACACACCAAGGAATTTCTTTTTTGTAACCTTTAATGAAGGTTTTTACAGATGTTTTTTTAATTTATGAATTTTACGTAATCTTATAACATTAAAATCCTATTCCAAACCATGTTTTCCTTGTATCACCTATATTGTGATGGCCAAAAATGGAGACTACAAAAGAGAAAAGGAGTTCAAAAGAAAGGGCCTAAATTAGATAGGTTTGGAGACTCACTTATGTTTGAATAGGTAACCAATACTTTCTTGTTCATTTAGTATATTTTTTACTTATTTTTGGGGAACCTTTACTTAGTGTGAGGTTGGGGTATTTATAACCATCCCAAATTGCTTAAACCACCTAGAGAACGTGGGTGACCAATGCCATGGGGAAAGGTAGTCTTCTAAGGTTGGATTAAAAACTAGGCTCTATGGCATCACCCTCAACATCCTTCTTTACATAATCTTTATCCTCATTTTTGTAGGTCAATGCATACATTATATTGACTCATTATTTATACCCTCTTCACCATAGATATATCTATCATAAAATTCATATTAAATGTGAGTGTTGTAAATTTGGTGTCTATAGGTATTTAATTGTTTTGTCAATATGAGTCATTATTAAAGGACACATCATATGGAAATTAAAGCATGAATAATGTGAATATCACATTTATATATATTTAATGGGTCCATAAATATGATTTAGAGATCAAAAAATGAGTTCTAATGTGTAATGACTAATAAGATGCATATTACAACAAGAGTGGTGGAAATGTGGTAAATTTAAAGATATTTAATGGGTTTATTAGGATTCCTAGATGAGGTGAAGTTAGCGATACTATGGATAAATGTGTCAAGGACATGAGGCTACATATTACCCCACCTTCACATGATGATATAGACACAATTGTAGGAAACTCATGTGTTATTTCAAGTCCTACTTAATACTCCATATTGCTATTACGATGAATTATCAATTGGAATCAAGATGGAGGGTTCTCATGGGAATCATGATTGAGCATGGAAAGTACTCTTCCATCAAGTTAGCACATCCATGGATATTATTTTTCACTAATAATCCTATTCAATTTTGAGAATCATACTTCGATCAACCTAGAGAAAGTCATTCTACCTCCTCTCCCCTACACAATACTCCACTCAATCAATGAAGTTTGGAGGAATATGGATCGTTCAAACGTAGTTTTCATATGTGAAAATGAATATGAACTGGTAAGGAACATCTTTTTCCCCAATTCATTGTATTATCCCACCTCTAGAATACCTAAAAAATCCATATCAAGAAGCAAGTTTGTAGGAAAATAAAACATTAGGCTAGGGAGGTCACTCCAATTTATAAGGACTTGGGTTCTAACACATGTATGAATTTAAAACATGTTTCCAAGGATTACTCTTTGGTCTTCAACAAAGGCATTTCTCCCAATTTTGACAAGATGAATTCAAAGATACAATTTTCCTTCCACAACAGACAATTTGATGAAACTTACGAGGAGGTCAAGATATTGAAAGGGGAGGCCACACTAAAGAGAGAAAAGTTTAGCTGGGATAAATGAGAGCATTCCTACACCCATATTAAGGATCCTAATCAAAAAATGAAAAGGAAAATCTTATTTAAGGTCTTGGAGACACATTGACACTCCAAGGACTTTGTTGTTTCTAGGAGAAATACAAAGACCATGTTTATGGCATGTTGAAATTCCATGAGATGACCCTAAAACCAATCACCAATGACTTGGAAGTGGTTCATAAGGAAATATTGAAGTTGGTAAATCTCAATATGAGTAATATGAGTTTTTTTTAGAAAACCATTATTGAGGACGTTACTACTCAGTATGGTGGTTCATTTCAGGCTAGTTAGTTTGTCTTCCTTCCAGTTATATTTTGTGCTATCTGTATGGATTTTATTATTAAAATTTGATTGTAGCTATCCTCTAATGTCTATGGTTTCCCACTTTATACTATATGCTATCTATTATCCAAACATATTTTATTACTAAGGTTCCCACTATGTCAATATTTTTATACATTTCAATAAAGATTTTACTATTGTCGTGGAAGTACAAAGTCCTTCTCTTGTTATTTGTTTGGTATATAAATAAATTTTCATAGCTAAGGTCATGGCCTAGGTAAAAATTGCTTTGTCCACTCATGAACGTTTTTTATCGTGTTGAATGATAGTTAGTGTAAGGTTCCACACTACAATAATGAGGAAATGTAGAGTTGAGTCGACACTTGATTTTAGCAAAAAGAAGATAAACTCTAGGAAAGAGGAAGAGGTGAAGAAAAGAGAAGGAGAGAAGGCCACTAGTTTAATTAGGGCTGAATATGTAACTTAGGGATGTAAACTAATTGGGGTAATTTAATTATCCTCGAAAAATAAGTAGGAAGCAACAACGAATTAACAAAGGGAAGAAAATTAACAAAGAGGAGAAAATTAACTATTTAGTACAAATGACACAAATGATAGGTTGGTAAGTTTACATGAAATTGAGATTCTCTTGCCCCATGTTATTCTTTATGTAAAATGCTAGTACATGGTCTTCATATTTGTAGATCTATATGTGTACATGCATAGGATTGACAAGTGGTGTGTTTACCAATCCATTCTCTAGAAACCTCAATTATCTCATTTCTTTTGGTCTTCATTCCCCTATGAGAATTGCAATAACATAAGATTTACATTACAACTTAAAAAATTAATAAAGTTTCCTAAAATAAAGAGAATATATGTTTTGTTTTAATTTGTTGCATAATCAATATGTCAATATTCTACTAAAAATGGTCCTCGACACATTGTATATAATGCATCAAACTGTGAGTAGGTTGTTATGCCAAATGACGAAATAATTATCTATAACAAAGTATCCATATAAAGTGGTAGTCATATTGCAAGGTCTCTCAATTAGGTAGGTAAAACCAATATTGTTTGTCAATAAAGATAGATGAATAAATGTAAAAAAAAGGAGCTAAATCATGGGTTTAGGTACCTTCAACATTCCAATTTCTTTCAACCGACTACCCGACAATATTATTTGTGCTACACTTTACATGAAATGCATTATGAAAGAATAAAACCAAGGAAATCACAATTCTACCTCACGTGACATTGTAGGACTTGCAACACATTGTAATAAGCCATTTGTTTTTCACGAATAATCAATTGCAATATTTGGGAAAGCTATGAGAAAGAAACCAAAGATTATAAAATTAGATTATAAAATTAAATTATAAAATTTATTTGACTTATTAATTATATATATATAAGTTATTGGACATTTATCATGTTCATAATCCCCCACTGCCAATTGATTTTGTATATGTTTTACAGCCTCGAGTCCCCATTGATTTTTTAATCGCAATCCTTTTCCAAGACTATTCATGCAAGCATGCTTCGGTGATTTGACGTGTCTCATGGACCCACATACCACTCTCATTTTTCAGATCTGGTATCTCTTCTATGAGTTGTGTATCGATAAAATTATTATTCAATACTCTCATGAAGAATGCCAAGGATGGAATACTCTCATTTTTTAAGAATTATATTTAGATATATATTTTTTTATATTCAAGTGCTAACATGTTATGCATTTTTAAGTTAAATAATTGTGTTCTAAAGGAACATCACATTGCCATATTTTTGTTTTTCTTTATGTTTTAGGACAAATTAGAAAACCAACAATTTTGTAGTATTTTCATATTCTATGCCCTTCCCCAATAACCTAATCTCCAATATCAATTAAAATATGTAATGAATGAAATTTTGTCTCATTATTGAGCCTTCTACTTTATACTTTTGTGCATTTTAATTTTTTTTTTTCTCTTAAAGTATTAATTGAATGTTATCATTCATGTATGAATGATTTAGGGTTCAAGGAGACATTTCTCTAGCTATCCTATGTTGGTTAAAACCATGCATCGATTTTTTCATAGGGCCATATATTATGTTGGAGATGACATTTTTGCTACCCATATTACATAAGAGGCATTGGAAAAGAAGGTGATTCATAACATCATTCTTTCATATTGCTTACTTTTGAATAACTCATTAGATTTGTCAAATGCGAGTATTCTAAATAACTCAGATTCAAAAGTTTATAAAGCCCACCCTTGAGAGAATGTAGTTCATTTTATGTTATCTTACATGTATGCTCGTGACATCTTCCATTAATATATTTGGTTTTTAATAATACATTGAAAAAAAAATGCTTATCAAATTCACTAAATATTCTAGGACTAATTCCAAACTTCAAAATTTATGGTATATATACTCTAGTAATGGAGGAGAAAATATATAAAATATTATTTCTTCAAAAAAATGGCCTACCGTGTTTTTCTATATCATATATTGATTTCAATTGTATTACTTCATTAATTGACACAATTGTCAAGATTAGGTGATGTGATACAAGGTTGTAGAAGGAGAGGGCACACTCATCTCATGGAGGGTGCAATTCTGAAAGACCAACAAACTCAGTCATAAAGAGGGCACACTATTTTCTCTCAAGGCGCACTTCATAAAAATGCAGGCCAACATGCATGCAAGTGATGAATAGAGAGGACGCACCAGTCCCTTGGTGCGCAACAAACTTACACACTCACACACACAACAAACAAACACAAACACAAAGAAGAGAAGAGGATATTCAGAAGAACTTCATCAATTCCATTATAGAGAAAACATCCCCTTTAATAATGTAGGGAAACTTCTTACAATGGTAGTTGTTTCTTTATTTTTGCAATGCTCTACGCATTCAGACTGGCGAGAGTAGTTTCCTGCAACAGTGAACTGACACAAACTGACTAAAAACTTATTTTAGACATATTCTTTCTCACTATACTGGAAAAGGATTTATTACAAATATATAAAATGATTGACACTAACATGGATCATAAATTAACACAGTAAACATTCTTTTATAATGACATGCTTCCATGACTAGCGATATCATATTACAATAGAAGTTTTTGAGTGAATATTGATCCTTTTCTTCTAGTTGGACAATGAAGGGGGGACTCCCTTCTTGGTGACCGAATTCCTACCTTTTTAGATCTGGAAGCATCCCTGCTTCCACCACCAACTGAGGAAAATTTTCCTACACTGTCTCGGCTATCATCTAGTGGTCCTTGTAATGACCCCTCTGTTACGGCATCAAGTGAGTGAGTACAATAGTGGTAATTTTTTTTTTTACTTCTTTACAATAGTTAGAACAATCGATATGTGACTATATCATAAATCAATATTACACATTCTATTCTCATCTACATCATTACACAATGAGACTTAATTACAACAGCATGATAATGATAGATCAATCATATCACCTCAATATAACAAATATGTCTACCTGCCCAACCTACCCTGCAAGGTTAGGACCTCCAAGACACATAATCAAAGGTCAAGTCCATAATTCATCCCATTGATTTTGACCATCTAAGGTCTCAGGAGTGATGATTATTCTAAGGAACAAGGGGGCATCTACTCCCATATGAAACAACCTTCTTCTTTACCGAACCTCAAAACAATAGAAGACAACACATGTTATAAAATTTATAACTAAAAAATTTGATTATGTGGAAAAAAAACAATAAACATTTATTCCTTAATACAATCCATTTAATAAGCACTAATTAGTATTATAATCAAAATATGAAGATAACTATCAAGTTAAAAATATTATTTTTCCATTACATCACTTAATTATCTCATACGAACCATTATAGACTAGCATGCTACAAGATCCATCTTAATCAATAAGAGAAAGAGTATCATCAAGGCTATGCAATCAAAATACTCATTAATGACGTTAAAGAGTTTGTGTAATTCAATTAATTTTGCAAGTGTGACATCCCCAAAATAAAGAAATTGGAAAAAATAATTTAGAATCTAAAATTGCTGGAAATTTATTTTCGTTTTTAGTAAATTCTGAAATTGGAAAATTTTTGCCATTTATGGCAATTTCGAATTTCGAATTTTATGATTGTAATAAATGATTTCACTGTTGGGCAGAGATCTAATTTGTCCCAACTAGCTACTTGACTATGACACTTGTATGAAAAAGGAAAAATAGAATATTTTTATATTGATTGCAGGAGGACAAATGGAGCAACCATGTTGAATTTAGCTGACCATGATTCCATGAGTGGGGAACACATTGGAATTAACTCTGGGCTGATTGTTACAAGTGGCAAATCAGTGATTTGGCCAATAGTAGCCCCTGAAAATCAGGGATTTAGAAAGCTGTGAAAATTCCCCCAAGAGAGGGAAAAAGTCCTAGGCAAACTAATAAAAGAGCATATGTGAGGAGGCAGGACGCTGCCAAGTATGCTGGGGAAAGAAGACTACAAAATTTTGTTTCTTGCTGTTATGAGCACTACTGTGTGAGTGTGAGGCAAGGGGGATACTGTTGGAATTTGAAGGACATTGCTGGAGAGAAGATTTCAATTCTCCCTCATGGACTCATGGTCAGGCTAGGGGGTGAATTGGGCAAGTAGATTGGCTGCCCTGTTCTATGGTTGGTTGACTATACCTTTGTTTTCCAAATAGGGTTAAATTCTCCTTGTAGATTTTATAATGTTACTTACATGTGTCAGATTGAACTTCTTAAGGCCTGACACCTCTAACCTTGCAATGTAGGATAGCGAGACTCTAAGTAGTTACTTCTACATGTCTTAAAGTGGCTTAGAAATAAGACAATGGATAGTATTAGGTTGCCATGAGATGAATGGTCCCTAGTTATGGACTTGTTGTTGTATATAACACTTTATCGAAAAAGGAAGTGACGACTTTATGTTAAATAGGATAGAGGAGCAAAGGGAAATAAGACTGATGTACCATAGGGTAGACAAGTGACTGAAAAGCCTCAAGGACACAAAACCAAC
>SNQJ01S0202170.1:0-16790 GCA_010110895.2 Picea sitchensis | reverse complement strand
AGTTGTTAGAAATAAAAGGAATCAGATGCATACATTCAATGGTTTTGATGATCAAAGTGACACATACCATGATACCTGGACTAATTACCTCATGGAGCAAGAACCATCTCTGACACAGGACCAAGCCGATGGTGGTGGATGCTACTACTGCTGACAAGATGAAGATACTGGAAAAAGAAAAGGTGGGCCCTCCAGGGCCATGCTAAAGTCCATCCTGCTCTCGGTACTCTCCATGTCTAGGACTTGCAGGCCTCGAGATATGATCTCCTAGTTATCCCTGAAAGTGGGGGATAACAGTGCCTTAGTAAAAGTTGACCCTATTGTGCCTTGACAGTTAATTGTAAATTAAGACGGTAAAGTGACAGGTCGGCCCAGACCTAATTATAGGTTGGCCAGACCAGTATTTACAAGAGAGGCATGTGCCTCATTTGGACATATACACAACCAGCTCTGCAGTGTGCAAGTCTTGGAGGAGAAACTATTGCAACTGGGGGTGACATCAAGGAGGGTTTTGTTCTATCTCTTGGTATTTCTTGGTTAAGTGGTGCACTACTCTTCCTAGTGAAGGAGTAGAGGGGGATCTTTTGTTCGATCTTTGGTCTATCTATATTGAGGAAGTTTTTGCTGGGTTTTCTCCCCCATGAGGGTTTCCCAGGATAATCTATGTGTCTCTATTGCTTCTGTGATTGCCTCTCTTTCAGTGATCTCATTTATGCAGCTAATGTGCTAAATGATTATAATAATAAAGAAGAATCGTAATCGCTAGTTGTATAAGTAAAACTTCAACATAATTGTGAGGTATTAATGTTATTGTTTGTGTGAGAAGATTGGCAGCCACTGTGGCACAAACCCAAGACCACGACATAGAAGACTAACGACCTGTGCGTAGAGCATAGACTTGCATGGAGTGTGGCGACCTGCTACGTGGAGTTTGCAGCGTGGAGCAAGGGTGCCATAGAATGCAGAAAGTCCCATACATCTTAAGCCAAGTTTGGACACCTCGAATCCTTGGGTCCCGAGTTTAATGCGTGAGATGGATGCCATTTCTAAAATCTTGGATCGGCTCTATCTGCAGAAAAAGATGACTTTGTAAACGTAGATACTCTTGCAATGCTTCCAAACTTCGTTGACTTTCAAAGAGTGGTGTCTTATCTAGCAACATAAATTCACTATATAGAACAAAATACATATCAATAGGGCGATATGTACATATGTTTGGACAAAAGAGAACTGATTGGTGTGTTTGGACGAAAGAGGAGTTGATTGGTGCGTGTAACTACTTTGAGAAAGCGGCGTGCAAGATCCATCTTTTCCGTTTGGTGTGGACAACAGTGTTTGCAGCATGGACTGGTGCATTAACAAAGAAGGTTGTGTGAACCTGTGCGTGGATAGAAGAAGAGTACAAGCTGTGATTGTTCCTTTTAAAGAATTCTCAAGCTTCACTATTTTTAATTGGCATTTAATGAGACTTGTTTTTTAATTAGTATTTAATATGAGAAGTGTAATTTTTTTAAAAGCGATGATTGGCATAATTTTGTAATAGTTTTCTCATAAAAAGATTATGTAGTGGAGATTGTAAGAATTAGAATTTATTTATATCACCTTTTTCACTTCTCATTAAGAGAGAGTGACTGAAGAGATATTGTATTAAAATATTTGCTTGTAATTTTGGCGAGTATTGAGCTTTTAAGCTCTCTTTTGTATTCTCAAATTAATAAAAAATCATTTTTGGTAGTGGTTGAGTCTCATTTGTTCGGGACAAGTATTTCATCCTGAGGTGAAGTGGGACACATTGTGTTGATTTTTAAATATTCTCTCTCTCTCTCTCCCTCTCTCTCTCTCTCTCTCTCCAATGGCGACAAGCAATATTGTGTTACCTAAGCTACTTGGCACAAATTATTTTTATTGGAGCAAATGCATGCAGCCTGTTATCCCCTAGCCTAGGGTTAAATAAGGAGGTCACGTCTTGAGGCCCACAGGTCCTAGACATAGAGTACCGAGAGCCAGACGACTTAAGCATGGCCCTGAAGGGCCCCTCTTTTCTTCAGTGCAGTCCACATATCACTAGCACTAGTATACATCACACCAGCCTGATCCTGAAGTAGCAGTGAGTCTTGCTCCATTAGGTAATGAGTCTGAGTATCATGGTATGTATCACTATGATTTTTGAAGCACTTGAACATATTGTATTTGAATCCTTCTTCATTTCATGACGTTTGCTTGGAAATTATGCTCTTTGCCTTGTTCAAACCTGGAAGGGTGACACAGTGCCCTAGTAAGTTGATTTCCCTTTAGGATGGATTGCTACAGGGTGGATCTTTGAAGAGTCATCGTTTGTTCCCTCCATACTTTCCACTTTCCATCTTTATTCCTTCCATCTCCCCTTTCCTTTTTGGGCATTGGGATTGGCTACACTATGAAGGGTTGTACCTTACCTCGTGTGAAGAAGGGGCTAAAGGCCCAGAGCGTAAAAGTAGCCGGCAAGAGTTAAAAGCCAATTTTGAAACCTTCGAGATGCTTCACCCAGGGATCCCCGAGAAAGCAGTGAAAAGCTTCTCGGTAAGAAAAGGGGACCCACAAGATAACATAAACACTCAAGGTACTAGTTGATGGATAGGAGGTCTCATTATGAGCCGGCATATTATGACCATGGGCCTGTAGCGGTATGACATTACCACCCATCTGGTCACCAAACCAGGGTAGTGGCTCTTGGTGGCATAGACAAGAGAAAGGGGGTCTCATTATGAGTCAGCCTTCTCATTTCCGTGAAATGTTTGTGGATAACATTGTCACCTCTGGTCATCCAGCCAAGACAGTGGCCCTCAACTATTCCCTTGAAGCACAAGAGAAAAAGATCAAAAGAAATAAAGCTAAGAATAAAAGGCAATGAATGGGCTAGGAAACAATTGCATCCATGACAAGGTCCAGCTCACCCTCCATAAAGGTACCCACAGGTAAGACTCTACATTTCCCTGTTATCACATGCACCCCATGCCCAAATATTTACCCCATGCCACCTCATACACGTACATGACTTGGACTAGATTCCATCTGGGAAACACCCCAAACTTAAAAGAGGTTAGCTCAATAGGACACCTTGAGACCCTCTCCAAAACTAACTTGTCAAATTGCATAACGTCTTTGAGCATTTGTTTGGGATTAAGGGGTGTTTGATGCACATGTTTGGGTAATTTAATTATTGGATGTGATTTACATACTATGATCCTTGTTACTTATAAACACCTAGAGGGTGTACTTGTTGTTTCTGCAGGACCTTGCCCAGTGGACAGGTACACATGAGGGAATGATTAGCTCAGACCTTCATGGGGGCTCAAAGCCCACATATGGATGCTGAAACCCCAGCCAGGGGTAAGAAGAGATTGAAATCTTGCACCAGATGAAGGAAGGATGTTGCCTTTGGAGGAACTGTGGAAGACCTAGACCTAAGGTCTCATGCTCCTCCCACCTGAACGTTGGCCTTGGGAGGATTTGGACGTCACCTCTGCAACCCTAGACGTCACTTGTCAGTTGGGGTTGTCACCTTGGAGGCATTCATGAGGCTATTGGCACGTGTGGGAAAATTTAAGGCCTTTGGAGGCCCAACGTCACCCTAGGAGGGCATGACGTCACCTTTGGAGGCCTATTTAGATGCAAATTGAATTTATTTTGGTAAAAATCTAATTTTGTAGTAAATTGGCCAAGTTGGCCCTGATATTTTGACCTAAAATAATTAAAGGTCAAATTTTGGTTATCATATATGTCCAATTTGTTGGTTGATATATTTAAAGAACTCACATAAAGACAAAGCATTATCATTGATGCTTTAAATGTTTGTTCACATTGTCCACACAAGTGCGTTCTTGTTGATACAAATTTGCAATTGTTATCATTTACTTATCGCTATCATCTACTTGTCATTTACTGCATACATAGACAGCCAACATATATTCACAAGTTTACTGTCTTGTTGAAGCATCATTATCATTTGTTATTGCCTTTAACACTTGTTGTATTGGTAAGGGGAAGGTACACTTTATATTTCTTTTGCTTCATCCTTCGAGACTTAAACTTGACTTGAGTGACCTAGAGAGAGGGGTAGTTTACTTATCATTTCTTTCCCTTCATCAACCCACTAGGTCTAGGGACGTCTCCCTTGGAAAAGGTTTTTCCTCCTAAATAGAAAAGGGTATCATGTTGGGGTGACAATGACAGGATTACCCTCATGTTACGCCAATCTCAACCTACTTGCCTTTAGGCTTTGAGCAAGTACAGATTGTTCAATAACATTTTTGGTGCCATTGTCGGGGAACACTGAGTCAATATTCCTCAACAACACTTTTTCGATAAGCCTTTCCCTCAAAACCTTCATCTTAGGAAGCTTACCTGGCGACTCCACTGAGGATGATTCCCTCACTCCCTTTGATAATCCTTAAGAGGATATCTGGCGACTCCACTGACCTTTTCCAAGGTACCACCTTACTCTCAACTTTGTGATATTTCCAAGATATGGGATCATGGCGCCCTGGGAACAAGTGTATCCTACTATTGATTTCAAAAGTTTTCAAGGATACCCGCATTATTTTGATATAAAATGGTTAAACAATTCTCCAAGATTCAGAGGCCTCCCAATTACTCACATTCTAGAATTCTTTAAGTATATAAGTGAGATAGGATTTGAAGGGGAGGATGTTCTGGTAAAATTGTTCATACTTTCCCTGCCGTCCTTTTTGCAAGATTGGATTAAGGGTTGTTGCGAAGATAAGGGTATATCATCTTTCGTAGACCTCATCAATAGGTTTATTGAGTTTGTGAAACCACAATGCCAGACATATGAAGATGCCCTTCAAAATCTCGCAATAGCCCTAGAGGACGAGGGATTCACCACTGAGATTGTGGAAGATCTTAGGGATGTGTACCATACTCAATAGCAAGAACCCTCTGATGTAGAAGGAGAGATTTATGAAGAAGGTTGTCAACCCCTTGAAGAGGAGCAAGATTTTTCCCATGATTCAATAGAATGGAGTAAAGACTGGACTAAAGAAGTGAGTTATGAGGATGAAGCACTATTATTCGCTCCTTTGTCCGATGAAGCTCTCCAAGATCCTATCTCTCATGCACAAGACGAAGAGAATGAGGTGAATCATTTTCCTTTCCAAGTTTTTGATGACACTTTGTTCTATGATTCAGAAAGTGAAGAAGTAAAGGAAACCTTGGAAGAGCTAGGTCCTTCATTTTCTGATGAAGGAGAAAAGATGATTAAAGAGACGAGTCTTAGGGATGATGTACTGGATGCTCTTCCATTTGATGAAATCATCCAAGCCTTTGACGCTCATGCACAACAAGAAGTGAACAAGGTAAGTTACTTCCCTTTCCAAGATTTTGATAATGCTTTATTTTATGATTTGGAAAGAGAAGAAGTATTAGAGGAGCCCTTAGATGCATTAAATCCTTCATGTTATGATAAAGGTAGTGACATGGTTGATAATATTGATGAGTGCATACATGTTGGAAGACGTAAGTGGGATGTGATTGGTTCTCATGAGGATCCCATTTATGATATGGAAGGATATCTTTGAATGTTGCCTTTACAACAACCATATGATGTTCCTAATAATTTTGACGTTCGGAAAGAAGATGATGATATAATTACAAAAATTTTCCAAGCATCCAAGGATGACCCAATGCAATCTTATCCTAATGATTTTTGGTCATACCTTGAGGATTTTGATGAGTAATACTTTGAGCACTTGGATTTATTCTATGAAGAAGATTATCACCCGCCGTTGTGCTAAAATTTTGATAAAGGTGAGGACGTTGCTTGCATGAAGCAGGATACTTGTGACAAGGTTGTCCAGCTCCCTCTGATTGCTTTACCTCGTTATGTCACTAAGGATACAGTTGGGGAACATGTCTCTTGTTTCATGGTGAAAAACTTTCCGTTAGAATTCAAGGGGAGGTTGAATGCCTTAAGAAGTTTATTATCTCAATCTTTCAGCTTTCCCCTAAGTTGTCAGTTTCCCTCTAAGTTCTTGTTAATACCTTCTCAGACCCCAGGGACTGATGACATCCAAGGTAGTCAACCCTCAGACTCTTTGAGCCAGCCTTTTGAATCCTTGACCTCTCACGATCATTTTCTGAGATGGATTGATCATTTTTCTGGAAGGGTGACTTGGCATGATTTTGTCCCTCCCTACTGCCTCCATGAGCTAGACTTTACGACTTCCTATGATATAATGCATGCTCTAACTCGTGTTTATTTTGTGCTTGACTTGTCATTGTTTTGGTTTATGATGAAGCACAGAGGCAGGTATTATGAGGCATTGTTGGGATGGTTTCACTGGTTATTTGACTACACCTAGAATTCAACCAACAGGTAAGTAGACGTAGGTGGGCATTTACATCCATTGTATATACCATTGTATAACATATTAGCATAGTTGTAGTTGCATTTTTCATATTGTCTTGTTTCATTATGTATATATGTATGCTCATAATCATATGTTAGACTAGAGATGCTTTTATTTGTTTATTTTATCATATGGATGAGGGGTGATATCATCACCCTAGGGATTACTAATATCTTTTGTTGAGATTTAGCAGGCACAAGTCACACCAGAGATGTTGAGGTTCTCATGCACTCTAGAGTCTACGGTGAGCACATATCCCAGAGTTGGAGCCAAATGTTATCCCCTAGCCTAGGGATAACTAAGGAGATCACGTCTCAAGGCCCACAAGTCCTAGACATGGAGTACCGAGAGCCAGATGACTTAAGCATGGCCCCAGAGGGCCCCTCTTTTCTTTAGTGCAGTCCACATATCACCAGCAGCAGTATCCATCACACCAGCCTGGTCCTGAAGTTGGAGTGAGCCTTGCTCCATGAGGTAATGAGTATGAGTATCATGGTATGTATCACTCTGACTTTTGAAGTACTTGAACATGTTGTATTTGAATCCTTCTTCATTTCCTGACGTTTGCTTGGAAATTATGCTCTTTGCCTTGTCCAAACCTGGAAGGGTGACACAGTGCCCTAGTAAGTTGATTTCCATTTAGGATGGGTTGCTACTGGGTGGATCTTTGAAGAGTCACCGTCTGTTCCCTCCATACTTACCACTTTCCATCTTTATTCCTTCCATCTCCCCTTTCCTTTTTGGGCATTGGGATTGGCTACACTATGAAGGGTTGTACCTGACCTCGTGGGAAGAAGGGGCTAAAGGCCCACAGGGTAAAAGTAGTCGGCAAGAATTAAAAGCCAATTTTGAAACCTTCGAGATGCTTCGCCCAGGGATCCCCGAGAAAGCAATGAAAAGCTTCTCAGTAAGAAAAGGGGACCCACGAGATAACATAAACACTCAAGGTACTAGTTGATGGATAGGAGGTCTCATCACGAGCTAGCCTATTATGACCATGGACATGTAGCAGTATGATATTACCACCCATCTGTTCACCAAACCAGGGTAGTAGCTCTTGGTGGCATAGCCAAGAGAAAGGGGGTCTCATTATGAGCCAGCCTTCTCATTTCCGTGATATGTTTGTGTATAAAGCTATCACCTATGGTCATCAAGCCAGGACAGTGGCCCTCAACTATTCCCTTGAAGCACAAGATAAAAAGATCAAAAGAAATAAAGCTAAGAATAAAAAGCAATGAATGGGCTAGGAAACAATTGCATCCATGACAAGGTGCAGCTCACCCTCCACAAAGGCACCCAAAGGTAAGACTCTTACCTTTCCTTGTTATCACATGCACCCCATGCCCAAATATTTACCCCATGTCGTCGCATACACTTACATGACTTGGACTAGATTCAACCTGGGAAACACCCCAAACTTAAAAGAGGTTAGCCCAATAGGACACCCTGAGACCCTCTCCAAAACTAACTTGTCAAATTGCATAATGTATTTGAGCATTTGTTTAGGGTTAAGGGGGGTTTGATGCACATGTTTGGGTAATTTAATTATTGGATGTGATTTACATGCTATGATCCTTGTGACTTATGAACCCTTGGAGGGCATACTTGTTGTTTCTGCAGGACCTTTCCCGGTGAACAAGTACACATGAGGGAATGATTAGCTCAGACCTTCATGGGGGCTCAAATCCCACATATGGATGTTGAAACCCCAGCCAGGGGTAAGAAGAGATTGAAATCTTGCACCAGATGAAGGAAGGATGTTGCCTTTGGAGGCAATGTGGAAGACCTAGACCTCAGGTCTCATGCTCCTCCCACCTGAACGTTGGCCTTGGGAGGACTTGGACGTCACCTCTGCAACCCTAGACATCACTTGTCAGTTGGGGTTGTCACCTTGGAGGCATTCATGAGGCTATTGGCACATGTGGGAAAATTTAAGGCATTTGGAGGAACAACGTTTCATCTCCTTTGCCCAACATCCCACACTTGAGGCCCAACGTCACCCTAGGAGGGCATGATGTCACCTTTGGAGGCCTATTTAGATGCAAATTGAATTTATTTTGGTAAAAAAGTAATTTTGTAGTAAATCGGCTAGGTCGGCCCTGATATTTTGACCTAAAATAATTAAAGGTCAAATTTTGGTATAAATAAACATAAAGTGACATTCATTTTCATCATAACTCTCACTTGGGAGAGTGGAGGTCTGAAATTTTTGCCCTACTAAGGGTTATTGGCTGAAATAAGGAGGGCACTACTCTTTTAAGGCTTGTTTTTGGCACTTTGACAAATTTTATGAAGTTTTTTCACAATCTTGCATGCTTTTACATGATTATTCTTGGTGCAAGTATATTTTTACTTTGTCATTGTAAATGGTTATGGTAATCGTTTGCTTGCTCATACAAGATTATGAAATTGCATGTTTTAAATAATGCTTGAAGTAAGAAACTTAAAGTGCTAACTTTCTTGCTTTTCATTTTCCCAGCTTTATTGAACTGATCTAGTAACTAGTGAAACCCTAGGGCCCTAAAGTGCTAGCTCTCTAGAGGTTTATACTTAGTTATTGTGCAAAGTACTTTTCATCCATAAAAATCCAAGAAGAAGGAGGTGCTAGGGCCTAGAAGTGCCTACACCCTAGCTTCCTCACTTCTTAAGGTCAAACCTAGGAGGACTTAAGTTGCTACTCCTCCTAGGTCTTTCTCCCTCTTGGATTATGTGTAAAATCACTTGTGAGCAGCCTTGAAGGAAGCCGCCTACTTGACTCCAATACCCTTAGAAAGGCACGAATCAAACCTCACTCTTTGACAAGTATCTTCAAACTCAAACTCCAAACCATTT
Source organism: Picea sitchensis (assembly GCA_010110895.2). NCBI lineage: Eukaryota > Viridiplantae > Streptophyta > Pinopsida > Pinales > Pinaceae > Picea > Picea sitchensis. The sequence continues at coordinate 7,551 of SNQJ01S0202170.1, read as the reverse complement.
CCTACTTGATTACCCTACTAACTTTAACTAGTTAACTAACCTAGCTTAGAGATAGTAACAGCCACTTAATTACTACTGATAATTCACTGTTACAGCCATTGTTTGCAGTCTATATCAGCCTACCGACCATCTTAGAACAGCCCAGAATTTGTACAAGGCAAGTTACTATCAATATGTGCTCACGTGTTTGTTCAATTGTCTTAGCAGGGTACATTTCTGAAGCTTGTTTACTGTTGTCATTACTTCTATTTCACTGTTGTTACATTTAACTTTGACAGTCTGTTTAAATCCAATTGTTGGTTGATATATTTAGAGAACTCGCATAAAGACAAAGTATTATCATTGATGCTATAAATGTTTGTTCACATTGTCTGCACAAGTGCGTTCTTGTCGATACAAATTTGTATTTGTTATCATTTACTTATTGCTATCATCTACTTGTCATTTGCTGCATACAGAGATAGCCAGCATATATTCACAAGTTTACTGTCTTGTTGAAGCACCACTATCATCTGTTATTGCTTTTAACACTTGTTGTATTGGTAAGGGGCAGGTACACTTTATATTTCTTTTGCTTCATCCTTCAAGACTTAAACTTGACTTGAGTGACCTAGAGCGAGGGGTAGTTTACTTATCATTTCTTTCCCTTCATCAACCCACTAGGTCTAGGGACGTCTCCCTTGGAGAAGGTTTTTCCTCCTAAATAGAAAAGGGTATCATGTTGTCGTGACAGTGACAGGATTACCCTCATGTTATGCCAATCTCGGCCTACTTGCCTTTAGGCTTTGGGCAAGTACAGATTATGTGATAACACAACCCATATTTATCACTAAAGATTTATGGAAACTTGTAATTGATGGATATGTTATGCCTTCCAATGAGGAATTTAAAGCATTGAATGTCGATGACAAGAAATCTCTAAAGGAACTTATAAAAAAGGATAATGAAGTCCTTTCTCTTATAGGGAGCGCAGTTGAAGAATCTATATTTCCAAGAATCAGTGTAGTAGAATCATCCAAGCAAGCATGGGATATCTTAAAGAACACATATGAAGGTGTGGTTGTAGCTAAATTGCAAACATTAAGGCGGAATTTTGAAAATGCAAATATGCATAATAATGAATCTATTATACAAGATCTTGTTAATCAAATGAGGTCATTAGGTGAAAATATTCCAGAAAGCAGACTACTTGAGAAAATTTTAAGAAGTGTTTTGCCCAAGTTTCAGATGGCTACCACTAGTATTATAGTCTCCAAAGATTTAAACACAACGAAAATTGACGAATTGAGTGGCTATTTGCTAACTGTTGAAAAAGTAATCCAATTGAGGAAATGGAACATGTTTTTTCCACAAGACGTAAAGGAAGAGGAAGAAGCAGGAGTCAATATTAATCAAAATTAGAATAGGCATCCACAACAGTCACAGAATTATCAAGGAAATCCATCCACCTCAAGAGGAAGAGGAAGAAGTCCAAGTCAATTCAAAGGAAGAAGCAAAGAAGGATCCCATGGACGAGGAAGAGGAAGAGATGGATCTCGAGAAAGACAGAAAGACAAGAACCACAATGTTATTATTGTCATAAATTTGGTCATCTTGAAAAAGATTGTTCTGCAAAATTGTGAGATATGGAACATAAAGGTGCCAATACACTTGTTGAAGAAACTAGGAATGAGAAGTCATCCATATCAAGTTTTATGGCACATAATGAAGAAAGTGAAACTTGGTATATTGATTAGGGATGTTCAACTCATAAGACATCTCAGGAGGAGTTGTTTATTAGAATAAATGACAATTATTCTGGTAAAGTTATATTTGGTAATGATAGAGTTTATGAAGTTAAAGGAAAAGGCATAGTTGCAATTCCAACATTTCATGGAAAGAAGTTTATTGAGGACACATTGTTGACACCAACGTTGAAGAAGAACCTACTTTCCGTAGGACAAATGATAGAGAAAAACTACAAGTTAGTATTTGATAATAAAGAGTGCTTAATGATGGATAAGTTGAATAAAAATGCAGTAGTAGCAAGAGGAGAAATGACTGAAGACAGAATTTTCGATCTTTCTTTTGATTCAAGTAATTCACACAGTTTGAATGTTACAGAAGAAATGACTAGCAGGGCTTGGCATTTAAGAATGGGACATTTGAATTTTCAGAGTTTGGTGTTGTTAAGGAAGAATAACATGGTGAATGGTCTTCCTTATATCAAGATGGATGATGAAGTATGTGAAGGGTGCATTTTTGGGAAACAACATAGGGAAAGTTTCTCAAATAGAACATGGAAAGCTAGAGAACGTCTAGCACTAGTACATTCAAATTTGCGTGGTCCAATGGAGACTGTGTCTTTTGGAAAGGCATGTTATTTTCACACTTTCATTGATGATTATTCCCGGAAAACGTAGGTGTATTTTTTGCCAAAGAAGTCTAAAGTGTTTATTCATTTTCTGGAGTTGAAAAGCAAAGTGGTTTGAAAATTCTCACCCTACGAACAAATAATGGGGAAGAATACAAATCAAATGAATTTTTGAATTATTGCAGGAAGAATGGAATAAAGCGAGTTTACCAATTCCTGCTCTCCTCAACAAAATAGAGTTGCAAAAAGGAAACACGGGACCATAGTTGAAATGGCTCGAAGCATGTTGAAAACTAAGTCTCTTGGAAATGAATTTTGGGTTGAAGCAATGCACACAGCAGTTTACACTCTCAACAGATGTCCTACGAGAGTAGTATTGAATTAGACTCCAGAAGAAGCATGATCAGGATACAAACCAAGTGTTGCACATATGAAAGTTTTTGGTTGCACTGCAATTGCATATGTTCCTAAGGAAAAGAGGAGAAAATTGGATGATAAAAGTGTGAAGTGCATTTTTATTGGATATAGTATTGAAACAAGAAGTTACAGGTTGTTTGATCCTCAAGCAAAAAAAGTTATAATAAATAGAGATGTTGTGTTTGATGAACGGGGAATTTATCAGTCAAAACATGTACAGATTAAATTAAGAAAGGATGAAGTGGATATTGGTGATACTGATGAATCATATTCTAAGTCAGCAAAGGTAGATTAATTCAAGAAGAAGCCTAAGTGGCTTGAAAGGGGTCATTCAGAGAGCAATATGTTGGATAGAAATTTTGAGAAAAGAATTACTCGATCACAAAGTTCTATTTTGAATTTTGCGCTTACGACACAAGTAATGAAGATGGATGAACCACCAAATTATGCAGAAGCATCGAGAAAGAAAGAATGGAATGAAGCTATGGAAGCAGAGTTGAATACCTTGGTGAGAAATGATACATGGGACTTGGTCAGTTTACCAAAAGGAAAAGATGTAATTGGTACTAAATGGGTTTATAAAACTAAGTATAAATCAGATGGCATAATTGATAAGTATAAAGCCTGTTTAGTTGCAAAAACTTAGGCACAGAAGGAAGGAATTGATTAAACAAAGACATTTGCTCTAGTGGAAAAGTTAGACACAATCATGATGGTACTTACATTGGTTGTATAATATAAATGGACAATTTTTCAGATGAATGTTAAATCATCTTTCTTGAATGGTTATGTGGATGAAGAAATTTATGTAGAGCAACCAAAAAGTTTTGAAGTTCCATGTAAAGAAGATTGTGTTTACAAGTTGAAGAAGGCCTTGTATGGTCTCAAACAAGCGCCAAGAGCATGGTATTCTAGAATTGATAAATATTTTCAGGATCATGGTTTAGTTAAAAGTTTATCTGAGCCCAATCTCTATATTTTTCAGTCAAGACAAGACATTTTGATAGTTGCATTATACGTTGATGATTTGATCTACACAGGGAACAGTACTAAATTATTTCAAAAGTTTAAGTCGGATATGATTGCTTAATTTGAGATGACATGTCTTGGTGAGTTGCATTATTTCTTGGGTATTGAACTTTGGCAAAAGGAAGATAGTATTTTCATGTCACAAGCCAGGTATACTTGGAATATTCTAAAGAAGTTCAGAATGTTGAGTTGCAATCCAACAACAACTCCTTCGGAAGTCAGGTTGAAGTTATACGGACATGATGACTCCAATTCAGTTGATGTTACTCTATATCGTCAATTGGTTGGCAGTTTGATCTACTTAACTACAACTCAACCCGATATATCTTTTGCAATCAGTATTGTATCGAGATTCATGGCAGAACCACAAGAATTGCATTGGAAAGCAATTAAGAGAATTTTGAGATATCTGCGTGGTACAGTAGGTTATGGTTTAGCATACAGATCTACAGAAGATTTCAGGTTGATTGGTTATACATATTCAGATTGGGCAGGCTGCATGGATGACAGAAAATTTGTTAAGTTTCAATGTTGTTATTAAGTTCTTTCAATTTACTAGAGCATAACAGCATAAGTAGGATCATTGAAAGAAACACAATCACAAGGTACACAGCATTTTATCCTAGGAAACGCTCATGGGGGAGAAAACCCAGCAAAAGCTTCCTAAATAATAGATTGCCAATACAATGCCAAGACTAAAGACCAAACCACGAAGAATAACCTAGGACTGAACATGCGCCTCTCTTCTCCTTCTTGCAACTACAGCTTCCTTCAAAAGATGTGCACTAGAAGTGTGAGTGAGTGAGTGAACAAATGAGGCGCCCTCCTCACTTATAAATACTAGTTGGGGAGGCGCTAGGGTTATGTCTCTTCACCAAGTAGGGTCGATTTCTTCCAATAGTGGTTAAAACCACTTTATAAACCCTAGGGGCCGACTTCTCAAATACCACCATATAAATATGGTTTGACCAATCCACAAAAGGGGATTTGGTCTTATACAAGATCAGACATGATCAATCCACAAAAGGGGATTTAATCTATATAAAAATAACTCAATTATAATTAGAATATTCTTCGCAATTACAATATTTCAACACTCCCCCTTAACAAGAAGGGTATTCTACTGACATAACCCAATACAACATCATCAGGAGAAAGAGAGGGTAGCAACATCATCAGCATCTGGAACAGACTGGCACATCTACAAATCATCGAAAGTTTTTCTCATCGGCAATATCATCATCATTCACAACATGGAGTTGGAGTAGCATCATCATCATCAACAGTAGCATGAAGTTGGAGTAACATCATCATCCTCATCAGCATGAGGCTAAAGTAACATCATCATCATCAGCAGCATGAAGCTGAAATAGCATCATCATCATCATCATCAGCATGAAGCTGAAATAGCATCATCATCATCATCAACATGAAGTTGAATCATCAACATCAATAGCATGAAGCTAGAATAACAATATCACCAAAATGAGGTTGGTACACCATCATCAACAGCACAAGGTTGGAACAACAACATCAACATCACGAGGTTGGAACAACATCATCAACATGAGGCTGAAACAACAACATCATTGACAGCACGAGGCTGGTACAACATCATCAACAGCATGAGGCTGGTACAGCAACATCATCAGCACAAGGTTGAGACAACAACATCATCGACACGAGGCTGAGACAACAACATCATCAGCACGAGGTTGAGACAACAACATCATCGACACAACGCTGAGACAACAACATCATATGGCAACAGAATGAGGCAAGTGCAACAACAACGTTTTGTGGTACTCTGACAGACCGTCCTTACCAAACCTTCGCGATCTTCCCAGGAATCATAAGATTCCCTAGGATATAAAATCCTAACGAAGCTACCACGTGGTACTCTGGCAGACCGTCCTTACCAGACCTTCGGGATTTGCCCAGGAATCAAAAGATTCCCTTGGATATAAAATCCTAACGAAGCTATCACTACTGACCACAACTGGCATATACATGCATAGGTACTCTGACAGACCGTCCTTACCGAACCTTCGGGATCTGTCCAGGGATGATCAATCCCATAGGATATAAAATCCTAACAGAGCTACCCGTTGTTGGTCAAGATACTATAGTATCATCAACATCACTCCCCCTTTCGAGGGAGGTCCTTTCRGACAACATCAAGCTTGTCTCGAAAGTATTTAAACTTCACACGAGACARAGGTCATCACATATGCAACCTACTCATCTATGCCAACATATTGGAGCTTTACAGCTCCCCTCTGCACCATATCACGAATGTAGTGATACCGGATTTCTATGTGCTTCAACTTATCATGGAACACTGGGTTCTCTGTCATCTTTATGCAGCTCTGGTTATCACATAGAATCACAGTGGCTTCCATCTCCAGATCGAATAGAACTATCAACAACTTTCGAAGCCATATGGCTTCACAACTGGCGGATCATGTTGCAATGTATTCCGCTTCTGTCGTGCTGAGGGCAATACTGGATTGCTTCCTGCTTTGTCATGAAGTCATGGCTGACCCCAGACTGAAACAACATCCTGAAGTGCTCTTTCTATCATAAACACTTCCAACCCAATCTGAATCAGTATACCCAAACAGTCTGAAGTCATGATCTCTAGTATAACATAGACCATAATCCAACATACCCTTAAGGTATCTCATCACATGCTTTGCAGCTACAAGGTGAACACGTCTGGGCTCTACCAGATACTAACTCAAGGTGTTCACAGCAAAGCATATATTTGGCCTGGTATTGGTCAGATACATCAACAAACCAATAACCTGTCTATACAAAGTAGCATCAACCAACTCTGACGAAGTATCAACCAGGAGCTTCAAATTTGTTTCCATGGGAGTGTTCATGGATTTACATTCCAACATGTCAAATCTCTTCAGTATTTCAATTGCATACTTCCCTTGGTTAAGGAAGATCTTCTATGGGCTCTGCCAAACTTCAAGACCTATGAAGTAATGCATCTAGCGATCCTTCATCTCAAACTCTACAGCGAGCTTCTTCTTACAATTTGTGATTAGCTTTTATTCATCTATCAAGAATAAGTCATCCACATATAGCTGCAATATAATTGGTCCATCATTCTTAATCTTGAAGTAAAGGTTGGGATCAGCTTTACACTTGGTAAAGCCCAAGCTCGTCAGAAAACTATCAATCTTGCCATACCAAGCTCTTGGAACTTGCTTCAACTTGCAAACATGAGTCTTCATGTCCTGTACTTTGAAACCAAATTTTCACATTTCATTGTACCAACTTGGTACACTTACTCAGCTGCAACTCAATCTGTACAATCATGTGCTAGCTCTATGTGCCTTCTGAAAAGCACTATCTGTCTCACTGCCTGAGAGTATGTCCTCTACTCTCTCTGCAACTGTTCCTCTGGGACTAGGACTCTGCATCTGCAGCTTCTCTGTAGCTAAGAATGACTACTCCATTCTCACTGTGACTTGAAATCTGAGAGTAACTCCTCTACTCTATCACGGCAACAACTTCATCTGAAATTGGGAGTGGCTCAATAACTGACATCGAGGGTAGCTTATCTTCTTTCATGGAGGTAACTCGATCTCAAATACAAGGACTGCTCCCCCTGAATCTCATACTATATCATAATCATGGTTGTCCTAGCTGTCTTCATGAATACTGGAACCATTTCTTCAATTACTAGAGCAAGTGTCTCGTCATAGTCTTCTCCCTATTGCTGGGAGAATCCTCTG
>SNQJ01S0202169.1:0-16790 GCA_010110895.2 Picea sitchensis | reverse complement strand
CTGATTCAAAGTGTTATTTCTGTTGCTATTTCGTATATCATTTCTGTGTATTGTGAAGATTATGCTGGATATTTTACTGTTATTCTGTCATTTCTAGCATTTCGTTTCTGTTCTGCATATTTTATATAACTGGTATCTTGCAATGTCTCATTCCTTCTAAATTCTAGTCTTCTATCTTGTTATTCAACTTGTTCTGGAGTGTTGGTTTCATCATTTTCATCTCCCTTCTCTTGTTTTGTTGTCTTCAAACTTTCATTGTATCCTAGTCTTGTATTGTCATTTGGAGATATTTGACTGCTAAGAATCTCATCTAATTTTTCAGTGCTCTTTTTGAACTTCTTCAACTTTTCTATTGTCAATAGTAGCTCCCCTTTTGTGTGATCCAATTCTTCTTTCAATTTCTCATAATCTTCTAATTGTTCCTTCAAGCTATCAATGGTCTTTTCAAGCTTGTTATTCTCTTATTCACAACTACTCAATTCACCTTTTAGTATTGTGTTGTGTTTCTAAGCTTTCTATTTTCAGTTTCAACATGCTTCAAATTTTCAAGATTCTCATCTTCTTGTTCACTCTCTACATTGTATTTGTATCCACAAAAGGAATCAAGGTTGGTTTCTTCATCTGAATCTTCTTTAGAAATTATTTCTTCTTCTTTAGAATTCTTTTGATCATCATCTTGGGTTTCTTGGGTTATGAAGATGACTTCTCCTCCATCATTATCTTCTTCATCACTCTCATCTTATTAGATGTCATCATCCTTGGAGTAGAATCTCTTTTTATTGTTGAGACTTCTCTTTTTATAGTAGAATTTTTCAACAATATGTCCTATTCTACCACAGTTAAATCATTTGAGAGGAGACTTACCTTTGTATCTTCCACTTCCCTTCTAGAGCCTTCTTACGAAATTTTTTATTTCTTCATCAAGGTCGTTATCCTTGTATTTTGTCTTATTTATGGCTTTAAAGGCTTCTTCATTGTTTGGATGGTCACTTTATGTACTTGTTCTCATTTCATATGCTATAAGAGACCCATGTAATTCATCCATTGTCATTTTAGTCAATTACCTAGTTTCTTCAATGGTGGAGACCTTAACATTATACTTCAAGAGAAGTGATCTCAACACTCTTTGTACAACCAAGGATTCATCGATATCTTCACCTAATCCTCTGATATCATTAACAACTTCATCAACTCTAAGAAAATAGGTTGCAATATCTTCCTTTTCATTCATATTCAAATTTTCAAATTCTGCTCTATGTCGTTGAAGCTTGACCTGCTTAAATTTTGGATCACTTCGTAGATACTCTTGAGTTTTTCCCATACCTCTTTAGCAGTGTTGCAACCCATCATGTTTCTAGAAATGGTTGGTTCCAATGCTCCTAGAATAACATGTTTGGCTTTTGAATTACAACTCATAAAATTCTTTTCATTTGGATTGGTTGGAGCATTATTTGGGATTACATAGGCATTTACAACTAAGTACCAAATGTCTACTCCCAAATATGTTAGGTAAGTTTTCACTCTATCAATCCAGTATGCATAATTTATTCCATCAAATATTTGAATCCCATTTGAAATGTGCTCATGGTCATCCATCTCTTCTTAGGATTTTCCATCCAGTGGTTAAACAACTATGAAGGCAACCTTCTCTAATACCAATTGTTGATACTAAGAGGGGGATGAATCAATATCAAGTACAATTTAAAAATATTTTTTAACTTATACTTAAACCATTCAATTATATCCAATGAGAAATGAACAATAGTATAAGAGTTACACCAATACACCAAAATACACCATGCACAATATTTGAGAAATAATCTATAGTTATTGTTCAAGGGAAGTACTGACCTTCAAAGGTAGCTACAACTTCCAAGTATAAATGGAGAGATAAACCTCCAAGAGGAAGATACAATCCTCCAATATCAAGAGAGGGTTTACCTCTCCATCCTTTCCACTTCCTTCCACCCAAGAATATATGAGAGATAATAAAACTTTACATTAAATCATCACCATCAACCAACCATCACATAAAACCTGATAATGCTTCCTGAGACTTCTTCAAATTATGAAATTATTCAATTCTTGGAATACTCTGATCCTATAGACAATATTACTCATTGTATTCTCTGAAACTCCTCCAAGTTTCACTCCTTGAATCCTCCCCAAAAATAAGTTATAGAGAGAATGGTATACCTTATTCAATTCTGGTTTATTCAAGTGAGCAAACTTGTACATAATGCCCCGTGCTCAATATTTAACATCTGATTCTAAAACTAGCACACAATAAACTACAGCCCATAATATTTCCAATTAAATTGGTCTCACTTCATTTGGATTATCTATGAATAAGTTATGATTGTTTTACCCGAAACACTTGTTTATGACTAGCTTCAGTTTTAGTCAAAAACCCTATCTTCCACAGAGTGTATCTCCAAAATTATAGTGAATAGAGATCCAAATTTTTTACCACATGTACCTATATATGTATTCTCAATACCATATCAATTTCACCATCTGAATCATTCTAGAAAAAAAAGTTACATTGAAAATGGTAAGATGACCTGTAAATAACATACCTTAGAACACATCACCAAAAGACTTCATCCTCCCTTGAAATCCGACCTTCTTTACATCAGATTTCCTCTGAAATTTGAATTGTGTGTATAAACTGAATGTATAATGATATGTGTTTATACCCTTTATGTTACTTCCTTTTAACATTAGGAACGACCCGACACTTTCTTATTTTGTAACTCTTTTCTTTAATTATCTTCAGGGCCGACCTGTACTTCCTTCTTTAATTCACTTTGTTATCTTCAAAAAATCATTTCTCCTAAACCATGAGGATTGACATGACGTGCCACCTACCACCATAAACAACATGATGTATACTATCCATCCATGGGTGTTATGTCTGCATGTGCACTGTCCTTCATGTCCAAATACCTTCATCAATCTTGCGGTCCAAAACCAATGACTAGGGTTGACATAAATGACAACAACCAATCTTACAACATTGTTTCCATCATCAATTCATCATGTAAACCATAAACCCTATTTTTAATTTCATTCCAAGTACACAAATTGGGTGACACAAGTTCATTGTCTTGATAGTTCACTTCTATCCTAGAGAAGTTTTTGTGTTTTGAAAACACAATAAAATCACACTATTTACTCGTATTCATGCTGAGAACAATGTTTAAAGGCCTATTTAGAATTATTAAATATACAAATCACCAATTTCAATCTTCTTCAACAAGATGAAAATGTATCACACTTAACCTTCCTCAGCCCAAGTAATTCAAAAAAGAGTGTGTATTGTTTTTCCATAATTGTTGATAGAATTTTGATGTTTTTGTATAATTCTACTACTACTAAAAATAATCTAGTTTTAAGGTCACTATAAGTACTTTTTTATGAATGTTATTACATCATTTGCTGGCAATACTAGATGCAAGAACATGTGTGTCGAACTAATTTTATAAGGAACAATGAAAATACATTGTACTAGGAATAGACATGGGAAACATCAGTGACATGTACTCATGAATGAGGCCAATGTTGAAATTTTCACAAACTATTTCTTTATGCACTGAAATTTCACATGGATAGACTATTCACATGGCTTAATGATATGGGAGGGTTTTCAGACTCAAATATGACTCACACACCCCCTTGTTTCCATCATCAATTCATCATGTAAACCATAAACCCTATTTTTAATTTCTTTCAAAGTACACAAATTGGGTGACACAAGTTCTTTGTCTTGATATTTCACTTCTATCTTAGAGAAGCTTTTATGCTTTGAAAACATAATAAAATCACACTATTTACTCTTATTCATGCTAAGAACAATTGTCAAGGGCCTATTTAGAATTATTAAATATGCAAACCACCAGTTTCAATCTTCTTCAATGAGATGAAAATGTATCGCACTTAACCTTCCTCCTTAGCCCAAATATTCAAAAAAGAGTGTGTATTTTTTCCATAATTGTTGATAAAATTTTGATGTTTTTATATAATTCTACTACTACTACTACTACTAATATATTTTTAAGGTCATTATAAGTACTTTTTTTATCAACGTTATTACATCATGTGCTTGCAGTAGTAGATGCAGGAACGTGCGCGTCGAACGAATTTTATAAGGAATAATGAAAATACATTGTACTAGGACTATACATGGGCAACATTAGTTATCTGTATTCATGAATGGGGCCAACATTGAAATTTCCACAAACTGTTTCTGTATGCACTGAAATTTCACATGGATAGACTATTCACATGCCTTAACGATATGGGAGAGTTTCCAGACTCAAATATGACTCACATACCCACTTGTTTCCATCATCAATTCATCATGTAAACCATAAACCCTATTTTTAATTTCATTCAAAGTACATAAATTGGGTGACACAAGTTCATTGTCTTGACAGTCCACTTCTATCCTAAAGAAGTTTTTGTGTTTTGAAAACACAAGAAAATCACACTATTTACTCTTATTCATGCTAAAAGCAGTTGTCAAGGGCCTATTTAGAATTATTAAATATACAAACCACCAGTTTCAATCTTCTTCAACAAGATAAAAATGTATCACACTCAACTTTCCTCCTCAGCCCAAATAATTCAAAAAAGAGTGTGTATTTGTTTTGCATAATTGTTGATAAAATTTTGATGTTTTTGTGTAATTATACTACTACTACTAATAATATAATTTTAAGGACACTATAAGTACTTGTTTATCGACATTATTACATCATGTTATTGCAATACTAGATGCAAGAACGTGTGTGTCGAACACATTTTATAAGGAACAATGAAAATACATTGTACTAGAACTAGACATGGGCAACGCCAGTGAGTTGTACTAATGATTGAGGCCAACATTGAAATTTTCAAAAAATGTTTCTGTATGCAGTGAAATTTCACATGGATAGACTATTCATATGCCTTAATGATATGGGAGGGTTTCCGGACTCAAATATGATTCGCACACCCTCTTGTTTCCATCATCAATCCATCATGTAAAGCATAAATCATGTTTTTGATTTTTTTCAAAGTACACAAATTGGGTGACACAAGTTCATTGTTTTGACAGTTCACTTCTATCCCAGAGAAGTTTTTGTGTTTTGAAAACACAAGAAAATCACACTATTTATTCTTATTCATTCTAAGAAAAATTGTCAAGGGCATATTTAGAATTATTAAATCTGAAAACCACCAGTTTCAATATTCTTCAACAAGATGCAAATGTATCACACTTAACCTTCATATGTAGCCCAAATAATTCAAAAAATAGTGTTTATTTTGTTTCGATAATTGTTGAAATTTTTTTGATGTTTTTGTATAATTCTACTACTACTACTAATATAGTTTTAACTTGACTATACATACTTTTTTTATCGATGTTATTACATCACGTGCTTGAATTACTAGATGTAGGAACATGTGTGTCGAACAAATTTTATAAGGAAGAATGAAAATACATTGTACTAGGACTAGACATGGACAACATCAATGACCTGTACTCATGAATGGGTCCAAGCTTGAAATTTTCACAAACTATTTCTGTATGCACTGAAATTTCACATGGATAAACTATTCACATGCCTTAACAATATGGGAGGGTTTCCAAACTCAAATATGACTCACACACACACTTGTTTCCATCATCAAATCATCATGCAAACCATAAACCCTATTTTTAATTTCTTTCAAAGTACACAAATTTGGTGACACAAGTTCATTGTCTTGATAGTTCACTTCTATCCCATAGAAGTTTTTGTGTTTTAAAAACATAATAAAATCACGCTATTTACTCTTATTCATGCTAATAACAATTGTCAAAGGCCTATTTAGAATTATTAAATCTACAAACCACTAGTTTCAATCTTCTTCAACAAGATGAAAATGTATAACACTTAACCTTCCTCCTTAGCTAGAATAATTAAAAAAAGAGTGTGTATTTTTTTTTTCCATAATTGTTGATAAAATTTTGATGTTTTTTTATAATTATACTACTACTAAAAACAATTTTTCTTTAAGGTCACTATAAGTACTTGTTTTTGAACGTTATTTCATCATGTGCTTGCAATACTAGATGTGGGAACATGTGTGTCGAACTAATTTTATCAGGAACAAAGAAAAGACATTGTACTAGGAATAGACATGGGAAACGTCAGTGACCCGTACTCATGAATGGGGCCAATGTTGAAATTTTCACAAACTATTTCTTTATGCATTGAAATTTCACATGGATAGACTATTCGCATGGCTTAATGATATGGGAGGGTTTCCAGACTCAAATATGACTCACACATGCACTTGTTTCCATCAACAATTCATCATGTAAACCATAACCCCTATTTTTAACTTATTTCAAAGTACACAAATTGGGTGACACAAGTTCATTGTCTTGATAGCTCACTTCTATCCTAGAGTAGTTTTTGCGTTTTGAAAACACAAGAAAATCATACTATTTACTCTTATTCATGCTAAGAACAATTTTCAAGGGCCTATTGAGAATTATTATATCTACAAACCACTAGTTTCAATATTCTTCAATGAGATGAAAATGTATCACACTTCACCTTCCTACTTATACCAAATAATTCAGAAAAGAGTGTGTGTATTTTTTTTCCATAATTGTTGATAAAATTTTAATGTTTTTGTATAATTCTACTACTTCTGATAATAATCTAGTTTTAAGGTCACTCTAAGTACTTTCTTTTATCAACGTTATTACATCAAGTGCTTGCAGTACTAGATCCATGAACGTGTGTTTCAAACGAATTTTATAAGGAACAATGAAAAGTCATTGTACTAGGACCAGACATGGGCAATGTTAGTGACTTGTACTCATGAATGGGGCCAACATTGAAATTTTCACAAACTGTTTCTATATGCACTAAAATTTCACATGGATAGACTATTCACATGCCTTAATGATATGGGAGGGTTTCCATAATCAAATATGACTCACACACCCGCTTGTTTCCATCATAAATTCATCATATAAATAATAAACCCTATTTTTAATTTCTTTCAAAGTAGATAAATTGTGTGACACAAGTTCATTGTCTTAACAATTCACTTCTATCCTAGAGAAGTTTTTGTGTTTTGAAAACTCAAGAAAATCACACTATTTACCTTATTCATGATAAGAACAGTTGTCAAGGGCCTATTTAGAATTATTAAATATACAAACCACCAGTTTCAATCTTCTTCAAGAAGATGAAAATGTATCACACTTAACCTTCCTCCTTATCCCAAATAATTCAAAAAAGAGTGTGTATTTTTTTTCCATAATTGTTGATAAAAGTTTGATGTTTTTGTATAATTCTACTACTACTACTAATAATCTAGTTTTAAGGTCACTATAAGTACTTGTTTATCGATGTTATTACATCATGTTCTTGCAATACTATATGCGAGAACATGTGTGTCGAATGGATTTTAAAAGGAACAATGAAAAGACATTGTACTAGGACTAGACATGGGCAACGCCAGTGGCATGTACTAATGAATGGGGCCAACATTGAAATTTTCACAATTTTTTTATGTATGCACTGAAATTTCACATGGATAGACTATTTGCATGCCTTAACGATGTGGGAGAGTTTCCAGACTCAAATATGACTCACACACCCTCTTGTTTCCATCATCAATTCATCATGTAAACAATAAAACCTATGTTTAATTTCTTTCAAAGTACACAAATTGGGTGACACAAGTTCATTATCTTGACAGATCACTTCTATCTCAGAGAAGTTTTTGTGTTTTGAAAACAGAAGAAAATCACACTATTTACTCTTATTCATTCTAGGAAAAGTTGTCAAGGGCCTATTTAGAATTATTAAATATGTAAACCACTAGTTTCAATATTCTTCAACAAGGTAAAAATGTATCACAATTAACCTTAATCTGTAGCCCAAATAATTCAAAAAAGAGTGTGTATTTTTTTTTCCATAATTGTGGATAAAATTTTAATGTTTTTGTAGAATTCTACTACTACTACTACTAATAATAATCTAGTTTTAACTTCACTATAAGTACTTTTTTATCGACATTATTACATCACATGCTTGCAGTACTAGATGTAGGAACATGTGTGTCAAATTTTTTTTAGAAGGAAGAATGAAAATACATTGTACTAGGACTAGACATGGGCAAGGTTAGTGGTCCGTAATCATGAATGTGGCTAACGTTGAAATTTTCACAAACTGTTTATGTATGCACAGAAATTTCACATGGATAGACTATTCACATGCCTTAACGATATGGGAGGGTTTGCAAACTCAAATATGACTCACACACCCACTTGTTTCCATCATCAATTCATCATGTAAACCATAAACCCTATTTTTAATTTGTTTCAAAGTACACAAATTGGGTGACGCAAGTTCATTGTCTTAAATGCTCACTTCTATCCCAGAGAAGTTTTTGTGTTTTGAAAACAAAAGAAAATCACACTATTTACTCTTATTCATGCTAGGAACAGTTGTCAAAGGTATATTTAGAATTATTAAATATGAAAATCACTAGTTTCAATCTTCTTCAACAAGATGAAAATGTATCACAATCATGGATGATTTTAGGGGCTAAATTTCGCTCATGGGCTAATTTTCCATGGTTTTTCCAAAAACGAGATTCGCTATTTTAAAAATGATTCGCCCAAATTATATAGGATAAAATTATTTTACCTTAAAAATCGCCAAAATTTTATAAAAACTATATAAAATCCTTAGAAATTTGAATATTTTTACAAAAATATCGCCGAACATTTCTAGTTGGCATATGAAGGATTAGTAAGATTCGCCAAGGTTTCTACATTTTAAAATAAATTTCCATCCTTAAAATCATCCCTAATCACAATTAACCTTCCTCCTTATCCCAAATAATTCAAAAAAGAGTGTGAATTTTTTTTCCATAAATGTTGACAAAATTTTGATGTTTTTGTTTAATTCTACTACTACTACTAATAATCTAGTTTTAAGGTCAGTATAAGTACTTGTTTATCAATGTTATTACATCATGTGCTTGGAGTACTAGATGCAGGAACGTGTGTTTCGAACAAATTTTTTAAGGAACAATGAAAATACATTGTACTAGGACTAGACATGGGCAATGTCAGTGATCTGTACTCATGAATGGGGTGAACGTTAAAATTTTCACAAACTATTTTTGTATGCACTGAAATTTCACATGGATAAACTATTTGCATGCCTTAACAATATGAGAGGGTTTCTGGACTCAAATCTGACTCACACACCCACTTGTTTCCATCACCAAGTCATCATGTAAAGCACAAAATCTATTTTTAATTTTTTTCAAAGTACACAAATTGGGTGACACAAGTTCATTGTCTTGACAATTCACTTATATCCCAGACAAGTTTTTGTGTTTTGAAAACACAAGAAAATCACACTATTTACTCTTATTCATGCTAAGAACAATTGTCAAGGTCCTATTTAGAATTACTAAATATGCAAACCACCAGTTTCAATATTATTCAACAATATGAAAATGTATCACACTTAACCTTCCTTTTTATCGCAAATAATTCAAAAAAGAATGTGTATTGTTTTCCAATTTTTGATAAAATTTTGATGTTTTTGTATAATTCTACTACTACTAATTATAATCTAGTTTTAAGGTCACTATAAGTACTTGTTTATAGAAGTTATTACATCATGTGTTTGCAATACTAGATGCAGGAACGTTTGTGTCAAATGAATTTTATAAGGAATAACGAAAATACATTGTACTAGGACTAGACATGAGCAACATTAGTGACCTGTACTCATGAATGGGGCCAACGTTGAAATTTTCACAAACCTTTTCTGTATGGACTGAAATTTCACATGGATAGACTATTCATATGCCTTAATGATATGGGATGGTTTCTAGACTCAAATATGACTCACACACCCACTTTCTTCCATCATCAATTCATCATGTAAACTATAAACCCTATTTTTAATTTCTTTCAAAGTACACAAATTGGCTGACACTAGTTCATTGTCTTGACAGTTCACTTCTATCCGAGAGAAGTTTTTGTGTTTTTAAAACATAAGAAAATCACACTATTTATTCTTATTCATGCTAAAAAGAGTTGTCAAGGTCCTCTTTAGAATTATTAAATCTGCAAACCACCAGTTTCAATCTTCTTCAACAAGATGAAAATGTATCACACTTAACCTTCCTCAGCCCAAGTAATTCAAAAAAGAGTGTGTGTTTTTTTTCCATAATTGTTGATAAAATTTTGATGTTTTTGTATAGTTCTACTACTACCAATAATAATCTAGTTTTAAGGTCACTATAAGTACTTGTTTATAGACATTATTACACCATGCACTTGCAATACTATATGTGGGAACATGTGTTTCGAATGCATTTTATAAGGAACAACGAAAATACATTGTATTAGGACTAGACATCGGCAACTTTAGTGACCTCCACTCATGAATGGGGCCAATGTTGAGATTTTAACAAATTGTTTCTGTATGTAGTATAATTTCACATGGATTGAATATTTTCATTCCTTAACGATATGGGAGGGTTTCCACACTTAAATATGACTCACACACCCACTTGTTTCCATCATCACTTCATCATGTAAACCATAAACCCTATTTTTAATATCTTTCAAAGTAAACAAATTGGGTGACACAAGTTCATTGTCTTGACATTTCACTTCTATCCCAGAGAAGTTTTTGTGTTTTGAATACACTAGAAAATCAAACTATTTACCCTTATTCATGCTAAGAACAATTGTCAAGGGCCTGTTTAGAATTATTAAATCCGCAAACCACCAGTTTCAATCTTATTCAACAAGATGAAAATGTATCACACTTAACCCTCCTCCTTAGCCCAAATATTTCAAAAAAGAGTGTGAATTGTTTTTCCATAAATGTTAATAAAATTTTGATGTTTTTGTATAATTCTACTACTACTAATAATAATCTAGTTTTAAGGTAACTATAAGTACTTTTTTATCGACGTTATTACATCATGTGCTTGTAGTACTAGATGTTGGAATGTGTGGGTCGAATGAATTTTATATTTCATTATGTTGTCATTGATGTCACATGATTGATGTCAAGGAGTTGATGTCTTTTCATAATAAATTGATGTATTGATTGATGGCCTATGTTATTATAGATGTAAATGATGTCAAATATGTCAAGTGTTGTCATAGTGATGTATTGTCATGGATTGATGTATAGATGGGATGCTGTAAAGTTTGGTCATTGTTGTCTTTTCATGGCTGGTAGGAAGTACCAAATGGATGAAATCCAAAGTGGTCCCCTTATGGTGATATCCGTCATGGGAAGACGCTTTGTGAAGTCCAAATGGTTAAGTGGTTGAGTCATCCTAGATGTGTGGTTAAGGAACCCAAGGATTGATTGTGAAATATTGTAATGAATATCCATGAATTTGTAAGTGAGACTACTCTAGATGGATAATGCTCATCATGCCATTTCTGGTGATATGTCGAACACGACATAAATCATCATGATTAGAGAGTTATGACCTTGTAAAGTTGGAGAACCCTCATGTGTTGTCTAGAAGCCCCTAGAAGGTCAAAGAAGTCAAATTATTCTAGAATCTCCTACAATATGTTGACAAGTCAAAGTGGTTAGTCCCGAGTTAAGTGGTTGCAAAAAGAAAACAATTAAAAATAAATTGGTTGCAATTAGATGTGGAGAAGTTACTATTTATGGACAAAGTGGGTTAGAAGTGGAAAAAGTGGGTTAGAAGTGGACAAGAGGTCAGAAGTGGGTTAGCCCCTAAAAGAAGGAAGTTGGTTAGAGTTGGTTAGATGATGAAGCTACTTGGAGAAGTATAAATAAGAGAAAAAGTGTCTCTTATGAGTATATTCTATTGAGCATATTGAATATATACAAGTGACTGAGGTAATGAAAGGATATCTAAGGCGAATTTCATAGGGAAGGTGAAATAAAGAAGGCCGGAATTCAAGGGAGGATAAAGTATTTTGATGATGCTTTCTAAGGTATGATATTTATAGGTCATCTCACCATTTTTGTAATAATTTTTTTTAATAGAATTATTTAGATAGAGAAATATGGAGGATGTTGAGAAAACATATCCAAGTAACTTTGATAAAAATTTCATCTTATGGGTCGTTGTATTTTGGGAGTTACACTCTATGGAATATAGGGTTTGTGGCTAGTCGTGAAACTAGTCTAGACAGGTGTCTCAGGTAAAAATGTCATAAATTCTTCCTAACAGATCCAAATTTAGTGAGACCAAATGAATTGGTTAGAGTACAATATGTAGTATCTTATGTATTATTTTCATGTACATACAAAAAATATTCCACGTTTGGAAATCTCTATGATCTAGGTGGATATCGGGGGCCACCACATTTTCCAACTGGCTCAAAACAATTTTTTGGCAATTTTGGTAATTTACTATTTTTGGCAGTTTTTCGGGTCCTGAACTTCCAGAGCCGTTTTGAGGCCATAAACAACGTTTTTTGGGCATCAAACCTTTGACGAATATGAGTCTGTCTCGAACTTGATATTCGTTGTTAGTAGTTGTATTCCTTGGATAGATATTTCTAACGATATATCTAGTGCCCCAAACAGAGATCACATGCAAAAGTTACGCCCCCAGAAAGTTGATGTATTATCTACCCCCATTGTGGCCCACAAACCTTTTAGATTTTCATCTTCCAGAGTTAGGGTTTTGGATTTTACTTATGTTAAAAAGGCCATTGGAGCCTCATTGTAATAATCATCTTCTTGCAAATGAGAGTAGCCATCACATCTGTTCTCAGAGATAAGCTGCCACCATTCTAGCGAGTATTTCACTATGTATTTTTACAGTCTCTGTACATTTCTGTCATTAATAGAAATCGTGTATTACTGTATCTCTGTGTTTATGGTTGCATCTCTGATATATTTCTGTTATATTATTGGATATTTTTGATATCTCTATGCATTTCTTTATTATATCTCTACTCTCATTTCATGTCGAAAATAATCCAGATCAATGGTATCAGAGTAGGCTACTCTTGATTGTTTTTTTCAGTGCATGTCCCCGACGAGGTCCGAGTATAGAAATTTGGGTCTCAATCTTTTCTCTCTTGAAGACAATCTCTCTCGCATGCCCAAGAAACCATCCATGGTGGAAGAAAAGAAAAATGACAGAGAAGACGATCTTATCAATTTGTTGCTTGAGCAAGCTCTCACGCAATAGAGGGACGAAATGATGGATAATTTTTCCCACATCCTCCAACGCCCGCCAATAGCAACAGGTGCATCTTCATCAAACAACCACTTTGGAAGCACCTCTCCTTTCAAGGTACAAGTTAATTTTGATATTCTCCTATTTGAAGGTCAGATAGATGTAGATGCCCTAGACAAATGGTTAAATCTGTTAGAAGGTTATTTCTCTGTTCATAATTTTTCCGACAGGGAAAATATCACCTTTGTATTCCTTAAAGCTCTCCCCCATGTCAAACAATGGTAGGAAACTTGCTGGGAGCAAATTTCCACAGAGGAGTCTGGAATATATGGGGCCGAGCCCACTTGGGATTCTTTTGTGGATGCGGTAAAGGAACAATATTACCCTGTTGGAAACTATGGGGACTAGTACATGAGATGGACCACACTGTGGCAAGAGAGGGGCCAAGTAGTTCTAGAGTTCACCAATATATTCCAGACCTTGTGCACCAAGATGGGTATCAAAGACTCCGAATGACATTTGGTTATGAAATACCATGGGGCTTTACATATATACATCCAAACTGAAATGGATTTTTTGGACATCTCATCACTCGATGCTTCTTATCGATATGTTGTTAAAATCGAGTAGAAATTTAAGCACCAGAACAAAAATGAGTTTGGGTCTGCAAATTTGCAACAACCAAAGTATGATAAAGATGAACCTAACAAAAATTCTCCCAAAAGCTAGTCCAAGCCACAGGAAAAGAAGGGTCACGTGAAGACAAAGAAGGAAACCGGCAAATGGAGCGATTTCCACAAAATACCCTGGCAAAACATCGATGAATGTCACTCAAAACAGTCATTGGTGGCTGAGATCAAAGACAAGGAGATGAACCCTGATTCAAAATCTGATTCTGAAAATACTAGTAAAAGACAAGTCATCGACACAGACCCCACTGCTATTGTTGTGACTGTAGAAATTCAACTAGAAGAACCAATAGATCTTGAAGAGAGGGAGCACCTTTTTCATTCACAGATGTGGATGAAGGGGATCCTGCTACATTTTATTGTTGATAACGGAAGCCAAAAGAACCTAATCTCAACAGAGGTTGTCAAAAAGTTGGGATTGTCGACAACACCACACCCACAGACATACAACATCTGGTGGCTTCGCCAAGGACGAGATATGCGTGTCAGACAACAATGACGATTGTCATATGACATCCAACCCTTCAAGTATGAGGTATTATGTGATGTTTCCCCACTGGATGTCTGTGATGTTCTCTTGGGCCAACCATATATGTGGAAGCACCCTGTTTTTTATGAGTCTCAACCCTGCAGTGTCATTATTTATCTGGGGGGTCAACTCTACATAATACCAGAGGTAGTTCCAACTACTGTTCCACCTAAACAATGCTGCAAGGTAGTATCTCATACTACAAAATTAATCTTCTTCACAATCTATGCAAAAGGTGAACATAGGGATATTGCAAACACCGCAGCCTCGGCCCAAGCACCTTCTATCCAACAGAAGTAGGTCGACAAGATTGCAACAAAGTGTAAAGATTCCTTCTGCACACAGACATCTCATGTATCTAGACTATTAAAAAAGGTCCAACCCTTCCAGCCACATGTTCATGACAACCTTCAACAAGCCAAGCAACGCAACATCTCCAACAAGGAAAAAAACTCATCAAGATGCAGATTCAACAAATGCTTTTACCTCTTCCCAGGGCACCCAATGCAATGGAGACCATTTCTTCCTAAGGATGGAGGATTGATCCAGGTGGATATCGGTGGCCACCCACCTTTTCCAACTGGCTCAAAACAATTTTCTGGCAATTTTGGTAATTTACTGTTTTGGTAGTTTTTCGGGTGCTGAACTTCCAGAGCCGTTTTGAGGCCTTAAACGACATTTTTTGGGCATCAAACCTCTAACTAATATGAGTCCAGTCCAAAAAATAAGAGTCCATTATAGAGTTGATATTCGATGTCATCAGTTGTATTCCTCGAATAGATATTTCTAATGATGTATCGAGCGCCCCAAACAAAGATCATATGCAAAAGTTACACCCCCAGGAAGTTGACGTATCAACTACCCCCATCGGGGCTCGCAAACCTTTTGGATTTTCATCTTCCGGGGTTAGGTTTTTGGATTTTACTTATGTTAAAAAGGAATTTGGAGTATCATTGTAATAATCATATTCTTGCAAATGAGAGTAGCTATCACATCTCTTCTCAGAGATAAGCTGCCACCATTCTAGCAAGTCTTTCACTCTGTATTTTTACAGTCTTTGTACATTTCTTTCATCAATAGAAATTGTGTATTACTGTATCTTCGTGTTTATTGTTGCATCTCTGATACATTTCTATTATATTATTGTATATCCATGATATCTCTGTGCATTTTTTTATTATATCTCCACTCTCTTTTTGTGCCAAAAATAATTCGGATCACTCTACAAGTTTGTTCTTTAGAATAAGCCAGAATTCATCGAGGTCTTCCATTTTTGCTATAACTCATTTTATGGGAGGTTCCAAGAAGTGAAACCTAGAGGAATTGTAGAAAATACATTGAAGAACATTTTGTACCATTTTCAAACCTTTATTCATTACAAGTATAGAGTTATGTTTGTTTCAAGTTAGGGTTGTTGACTAATCCAAAATTAGTCATGTGAGATTATAGTAAAGTTTGATGAAATTGCTAGTCTCTTTTTGTTGTAGTTAAGGAAGTCTTGCGAGTCGATGATCACATACAACGATTCTATTATAGATTTACAAGTATGCTTATATTCATGTTTTGATGGTTACATTTGGTCATGACATGGTACATGCTTGAGGCTAGATAACTGTGAAGTTTGGCACATGGTCTTGTGTAAGGGTTTATGGTATTTGGTTTATGGAGAGTATGGTGTATTTCTAGAGGTATCTTTTTGGTTAACTTAGAAATATTTCACTGTTAAGCCCTAATTAGTGGCACATTACCCCTTAATTGGGGAATATTACATTAGTAATGTTATTTTATTTATGTCGGCTTGGGTCCATTAGCTGTAATTGTACCGCCTAGTCTCCTATATATACCAAGGAGACATTTTCATTTGGATTCATCTTGTACTTGGAAATTTATGTGGTGTATAAGGAAATTTCCACCTCGAAGAGGGTTATTTTCTAAAATTATCTCTTTTTCAAGGCATTGAGTACTTATTCTGAGGTTTTTATATGCTATATCGATATTTGGTTCTTAACATATGGTATCAGAGATCAAGTTCTTGGGGTTTCACTGCTACATCTGAGACACCTTGGAATTTTCTCTATAATTGTTTTTCTACAACATTTCAAAAGGAACCCCTTGGAGGATATTTATCATATAGATGAAGGTACGTTGGGTTAAAATTTAAGCTCCTGAGGCCTTATTGTTGGATTACTGAGGGGGTGAATCAGTAATAACGTAATTATAATCCTTTTTCTTCAAATTTTATATCAATGTAGAATTATTATCCAATAATGAGAAGTAATAAATAAACAATCACACACATACACAGTACACCAGTGTTTTACGTGGAAACCCAAATCGGGAGAAAACCATGGAAT
>SNQJ01S0202168.1:0-10499 GCA_010110895.2 Picea sitchensis | reverse complement strand
CCATTAAAGGCAGAATGACGGGGGGGGGTCTGGAATTGGACCTCGTCCGTAGATCTGGGCGCTCAGATCATGGCCGCCCAGATCCATACACTTTTTAAATCACATGCACCCGTGCGTCGTCCAGGATTGGATGGCTGAGATCTTCAGTCGATCCAACGATCCAGATTCTTTCAGGACTTCTTGCACCGGGGATTCCTGATGTATCTCTCTCCATCTTTCCCAGTGACCAATCTGCGAAACTATGGATTTGCGCCACACGTCCTTTGGACGAACAACTGAGATGACTTTGACGGCAAAGAGCACTACCTCCAGCTCTAGCTCGCTTGATGTGACCTGGCGCTATGACCGTGGGCCCAACCCCCCGAGACCTTAACCTTTCGCATTTCGGGGTTTTGAAATACAAAGCAGGACCTGGTCCTCTTAACTCGCGATCCCCCAAAACGTCGACAAGTTGCTACCTGTCCCTCCGAGATCGGACGACCCAGATTAAATCGTGGAATATGGGCGCTTGGTATCCGGCCTCTACTCTATGTTAAACCTTGGGCAACTTCATGGCCCCAAACACCCGATGACCGTCGATCCTGCCCCGGTGCTAGATCCTCGCCGTTGAAAAATGTGCTTAACCCGCTCGCTTGATTTGAAGCCTTGAAAGGAGACTTTTCTGAGATTTGCGCTTGAGCGCTTCTGACTGCGACCTTTGAATAAAATGCATTTGATAGGCTTTTAAGCCCCATTTTCTCGCATTTTACACCAAGGGCCCGAATTCAGAGAAAAACTCCTCCTTTACAAGAATATGTGCTAACACACCTTACTAAGTGTCACATGCACTTTATTAAGTGTCGTATGCACCTTACTAAGTGTCGCATGCACTTTATTAAGTTTTGCATGAACTTTATTAAGTGTCACAAATTCATGACCATGTGGGAGTACTTGTCATGTTCCTTAGACAAGTTGGAAGAGAAATATATCATTTGAAGGTCGAAATTCTACACTTTTACTTAACATTTTGACCATATTTGAGGATCATCGCCCCCTTTCCCATACACAAGGAGTGATGAAATTTGGACTATCGCCCCCCTAAAGTGTCTTAGGGAATGATAGTCGTTGTGTACTCAGTGTTAAAGGAGTGATGAAGAGGTTGCAACCATTCCACCTTTTTCTAAGGGAAATATTTGGGGAGATCTGAGTTTGTTTGGGTCAAGGATTCGAGCCATATCTCTTTGGTCCATCCTAGACACTAAATTCCAACCTCATGAGCTAAATCCTCAACCATTTTCCCAAGATATCTCAAATTTGTTATGCCTCAAACCACTATATAATGAGGGTCATGCTTGAGTGAAAGGGGTAGAGAACTGAAGAACATCATACTTGTGATTGTGTGAGATACAAGGGGTTGGAACAAAGAGCTTGAAGGAAGTTGATGCAACATCAAGGTAAATATTGTGAGTGCTTCCATTTTTTCGACTTTCCATTAATATATAACTTGGCCTATTATTTTCATGTTTATGCATTCAAGTGTTTACATCTTTATTATTGTGAAAATCATCGTACATAGATCTATTGTTACTTAACATTATAGTGTGGAAGAAATCGATATTTTCTTGCTCTTTTGCAGGTCTTTTCTTGCACCTAGGAGCTTGGATATCAAGGTCAAAAATTTGGAGTAGCAAGGAAAACCATCGTAAAAAGGTGTGTTATCCATTTCTCTCTTCTATCCTACTTGTCGAAATAGATCTAAACGAAAAGTAGTTACCATGTGTTTCCCTTCTGTCTTGGATCAAAGAAGGTGTCTTGAACCAAGGGGGGTTTCACTTGTTTGCAGGGGGGATTCACCACAACAACAAAGCCTACACAAAAGGCTCTTGTAACTTGGGTAAAAGAAACAATAGTTGGAGAAGTAGATGAGCAAGCAGTAGATGCAGTAGATTGAGTAGGAGATTCAACGTTAGAAGCATATCCACTAGTTTTAGGAAGGGAAGTATAGGTTCAAAAATCAATTTCCTAAATAAGCTACTTCTAAGTTGTAAGGAATAACCCAACCAATTGCCTAAATAAGCTTCTTCTAAGCTACGAGGAATATCCCTATTGAATATGCCTCTCGATCTACTGGCACTTACACTACATGTAGGTTACCAAGGTGCCCCTCATATATGGGTGGGGTGGGGGGAATAATAGAGAAAACATAGGGGGTGGGGGAATAATAGAGAAAATATAATATGGTTTTTCTATTATCCCCCCAATGCCACCCTCATAACTTGGATAACAGGTTTCCTCCCTCATATATGAGGGTGCGAGTAAGGGTGCGGGTGGAGGGAATAATAGAGAAAACATACTATGTTTTCTCTATTATTCCCCCAACCCGCACCCCACCCTCATAACTTGAATAACAAGTTTCCTACATCAATTATAGAGATATTCTTATACAATGTAAGAGCCTCTTAACTAAATACTAATAAATTCATTTTTTTAATTATTTGTTACTTTTAAGTGAATTATTTGTTAATACTAATAAATTATTCTTATACAATGTAAGAGCCTCTTAACTAAATACTACGTCTATTTTAATTATTTTTACTTTTAAGTGAATTATTTGTTAATACTAATAAATTTATTTTTTAATTATTTTTACTTTTAAGGAATTATTTGTTACTAATAATGTGAAAAAATCATTAGCACCAAAAATATATAATCACATCAAAATAAATTAAATTTTATTATAAAATTAAAAAAAAAAATATTTTATAAAAAAAATAAAATAATAAAGGCAAAATAATTACAAATCATTGTCATTTGACTTCGAACCAAATACTATAATATATAATACCAAATGCAATCCCAGTACATAAATATGTCACTGCTATAAGGACAATAAACGTTGCAACTATTTCATAGCAGTGGACCATTAGATAAGGAAGAGCATTAGAGATAACATTAAATAATATTAAATAATGAGCATATTCCGCCCACAAATTCAAAGCATTTACATAAAGAACATTTGTGATAACATTAAGCAATTAATTTGTTAGCGTGTTGCATGCTACCGCTCGCATTTTAAATGTGACATGAGACAGAAATAGTGTGAAAAATATTATACTTAACTTGCAAAGCCTCTCAACATATTTATGCACCTTTCAATCGCTATTTCATTTCAAAAGAGATTAAATACTTTCCCTCTAAGGTACTGCCCACGGGCTGGTTCGATGGTGTCGTTCATTCAAATGGCCTCAATTGTGGTGCAGGTGGTCTCATTCGAGTTTCAAAAAACTCTTGCTATTGTTGGACTCTAAATTGTGGTCTTGGCATTAATACAAAAGAAGAATTATTGGGGGCTTGGGCATTCCTCCTCCTCTTGGCTTCTAGGTTGAATATTTTTTACTTCCAACTTCTTGGGGACTCAAAAATCGTGATCAACTGGTTAAACTTCAAAGGTAAGCTTCAGGTCTCCTCCCTTCTAGTCTGGATGGACAGAACTCGTGAGCTTCAAAAATTGCTCAGGCAGCTCACTCTTATTCACACAACGAGAGAAAACAATAAGCAAGTAGATGCCCTCTCAAAGATCGTTCTTCAGAAACAACTGATTTCTTTTCCCAATAATCATTGGTTTGAAATGAGTCCTTTCTCTCATTCACATGTTCTTTTAAGGCCTCCACCTTTTTTGTTTTCTTCCCGGGCTCTCTTAGTTTACTCTAAATCTATGTTTTCAGCCACTGACTCTGAAAATTTCCATGTCAAAGTTTGTCAGCGTTTCAGTTTCGGGATGTTTTTCTGTATTCCTTTTGGCTAAGATATTTGGCCTCTTCTCGGGGAATGGATCATAGCCATTCGCAGGTTTCATCATTGAAGAAAGAACTATTTTGTAACTCCGATGATGTAAAAATTATATTATCAATATAATATGAATTTTCTCATTGAAAAAAAAGAAGATTAAAACATTCGTGGGTTCCATGAAACGTGGTTCTCAGAAAAAGAAAACACAATTAAAGAGAGAAAGAAGGTAAAGTTATATGATTTTATTATGAATAATGTAAAAAAAAAAAAATAGCTTATCTAGACAATGCAATAATTTTAAATTAAAATAATTTTTTTTTTTTTTTTTTTTTTTTTTTTTTTTTTTTTTTTTTTAATAAAACTAAATAAAATATTTAGGAAGTGACATGAATGTTATATGGTGATATTGATAAACCATTATGTTTAGTGTTTGGAGTGATAAACTCATTCTAAAAGAGTAGACATTTTAAGGTTGATTTTATGGTTTGTCTACAATAATACTAGTCTTTTAGACCATGGTTTCAAAAGTGTTAATTTTAGAACCCCTAAAAAAGAGATGCCATTGTTTTTTTTGCAATCGTACAAATTGTTAAGCGACAATTCTCATATGCTAAAAAGCACCCTTGAGTTGGTAGAAAGCACCACAACACCCACATCCATTAGTGGTCCACCTATTATGATGAAGCACATGGGTACTCCATATACCTAGGAGCACCATATGGACTACTTTCAATGCATATGGAACACTTAAGGTGCCATATTTGCATAAATATGTTGATAAATAAGTGTCATATTTGCATATACATGTTGATAAAAAATATTGCAAAAACTTTTTTCTATTGGTTCATAAATCTTTATAAATTTTCAACAAAAATCTTTACAAATTTATTAAAAAGTTTGCAAAAAATTAATAAAAAATTCTAAACTCTTTAATTAATACATTAATAATGAAAAAAAAAAAAAAAAAAAAAAAAAAAAAAAAAAATTTTATTATATATTTAAAAAATTAAATTGATGATGATGATCATTAACATCAACTGAGACCAACTGGTTTATTCACCCAGATGGTAAGACATACCACTTTAAAACTCAGATTTTACATTGGGAAATATTGAGATAGTGCCCCATCTCCCATTTTGACTGCATTTAGAGGTTAGAAAATGCTAATGTGGAAGATACTTTTAAATTGGGATCTAATATGAGCATAGGAAGGACAATCCAAGAGGAAATGTTTTTCATCTCTCCTTAGTGTCACAAAGGTGACATATTCTTTCATCTCATTATGTTTTGGGAGTTTCTCAATGCCCAATTTCACTATGTATCTCTAGAGCTTGTTCTATTTTAGCAATGTTGATTTTCTCTTTTACACTTCTCAAACCTAGAGGTAATTTTGATCTTCTTAATAAGGTTGACCACCTTATATAATATCTTTATTTCCCTTATCCACTAATTCTCACACCACACACTAAATTTAGAAGTGATAACATTTGTAATATTATCAATATTTTGCATGATGACTTCTTCTTGTATTGCCCAATGATTTAGCCAAGATTTTACATCTTTATGCCATCCCTTGTTTCTTGAGGTGCATCGGTGGTTTTAAGGCAGAAAGCTTAAAATGCAAATTTGAGGAGCCTCATTCATCCATGTTGTTTATCTTGTTCCTTGTACTAAGTATATAATCATAGTAGTTAGGGATAATTTGAGGGAAATTTATTTGAAATGTAGAAACCTTGGTGAATCTTACTAGTCCTTATGTCAACTATAAATATTTGGCTATATTTTTTAAAAAAATATTCAAATTTTTTTTTTTTTTTTTTTTTTTTTTTTTTTTGTTTTTAAAATAATTTTATCCTATAAATTTTAAGTGAATAATCTTTAGAATAACTAATTTTGGGAACATGAAAAAATTAATCCATATGCAAATTCAACCCCTAAAACAACAACCCCAAAATTTTCCTAATAACAATAACACAATAAAATAAAATAAAAAATACTAAAAAATCCATTCAAAATACATTTTAAAAGCTTCTTCAAAACTACATTTGAAGATTTTTTATTATATATTTAAACATTTTCATTTATAATATGTATTTAAACATGTTATTATAAGATTTTCATTACATATTTAAACATTTTATTTATATTATGTATTTGATGATAGATTCTATTTTATTGATGAATCAGACATAAAAACCTATATATAAAAACTTATTTAGGTGTATAAACATTAGGGTTTATTTTTATCATCTAAATACAATAAATAAACCACGTAATTTAGAGTCCACTATGAGACTGGTCGAAAGTGTTGTATGTTCTTTTGCTAAAATAAATCCTCGCTTTACTTTTGAGTTAAATGTTATATATATTTAGAGGTATAATTAAAAAAAAAATTCACCACCCTATTAAAAGTATGGAAAATATGTTATATAGTTATCAAATTTGAACCGTCCTTGCTCTTTCAAAGGCTTCTATTAGATAAGAGAAGGGTGTGTAGATAGCACCTCAAAATTATTTATAAAATAAACCAGGAAATCCTATCCAGATTTGAAGTCATATTAAAAGAAAGATAAACTTTACTTTAATAAAAAATGTTTTGTCATTAATATTTTATAATAAAATTAGCATATATATAATATAACTAACTTATATTATATATAACTAACATAATATTATGAAACAATATTATGAAACAATATGAAAATCTACATACTTTAAAAATAAAGTTAAATTTAAAAAATAAAAAAAAAAAATTATCATCAATATTATATATTATATAATAAATTAGTTATATATAATATAACTAACTTATATTATAACTTACATAATATTATTTCATAATATATAATAAATTCCTCAAAACTTTATAAATAACAATATAATTTATAACCCAACATATTTTAAAAAATGATTTGCTTCATTAATATTGCGGTATTATATTAAATGACTTATATATAATATAACTAACTTATATTATATATAATTAACATAATATTATTTCATAATATAATAATAAATTCCTCAAAACTTTATAAATAATAAATAATGTAATTTTATAACCTAATATATATTTTAATATTAAGATTATAATAATGATGATGATGATGATTAACATCCCTAAGATTGAATTGGTTTATCGAAATTTAAGAGGGTAAGTGATTAATTTCAGACTGATTTGATGAGAAGAGAATAGGTAGTGTGGACACATTTTGGAAAATGAGACTCCACATGGGTATAAGCTAGACAATCTGGGAGAAAGTGTTTCTCATCTTCAACCTTCTTAGTGTCGGCTGTGCTAGACACTCTTTCATCCCACCATGGCTAGGAATTGACCAACTAGTTTCACCATGAAGCTCTGTGAGAATTTGTTCCCATCTTAAAGTAATGCTTATTTTTTTCTTACACCCTTAAAAATGTGATAGATAATTTTGATCTCTAGATTAGGGCTGATTAAGCATCCTTATAATAATTAATTTTTTTTTTCCTCTAACTCTTTATCACACCACATTTTCTCCTTAAATTTTGATTTGACATTTTTTTAATAGTATCTTTACTCTACAAAATGGTGTCATCCAAGATTCCCAATAGTTTTAGCCACACTACATATTTATGCCATCCCCGCTGAGTCAGACATGGTGTTATGACTAGATTTTGAAGCAATTTTAGGAAGTCTCTTGTCTCCATGTTAATGTCTAACATGTTCTTATACATTAGGTATATATTCATAGCCATGTTTTCAATGTGGGAGAGGCTTGTTTCTAAAAGGAGGATGGATATGGTGAATTTCCTTTAATTTTGAGGATTATAGGTTATAAAATTTTTGTGTATTTTCTCTATCTCTCTCCAATATTCACGAGAGACACTACAACCTCATACTTCACATCCATAAAGACCAATGTGTGACAAGATTCTCAAGAGGAGTTTCTTCTTATCCCAACTCCAAAGACTTGGATTTACAAATTGTTTTCAAGCCCATAATAAGCTTTCCATCCTCGATAATCATTTTCTCAATGCTTTAATTCCACTGAGCTTGTCGTGAATATCAATTCCAAGATATTTTGTATGAAGTCACTTCCTCCAAGTTGTTGTTGGTCATATGAAGGTACTCTGCTGAATCTTACTGATTTAATAATCATGACCTTTAGTCTTATCAGATAATAGCCATACCCATATTGAGAAACTCCTTGAGGATTCTTAGTTGGTTTTCAAGATCATGGGAACTCCTGCCATAAGAGAACTATATCATCTTCATTTAAGAAGATTGATGACTACACCAATGAGAGTAGCGTCGATACAACATGCCTTTTCCAAGCAATCTTATAACTTATCAATGTATATGCTAAAAGGGTAGGGGACAAGGGACAACCTTTGTTTGACTCATGATATTGTAGTTAATCTCTTTGACCAAATTTCAATTGTTTTTAAACTTAGCAATAACATTCTCATACATTCCATTACAACAACCCTCAACTCTAGAGGCACTTTTATTTCTTCCAACCTATATTCCAGTTAGTTTTCCTAGGAACCATGTCAAAGCTTTTCTAAAAAGTCAACAAACAACAAAAATATTGGTTTTAGTATTGCAAATCCTATGTCAAATGATCCTAAAGGTAATATAACTCCAAAGTTAAAATGATATCTCCCAACCTCAAAATTGCCTTTTATCTCTTTTACCTTGACTTTCTAGTCAAAGGCTACTTTTCCAAAATAATTCCATAAAGCTTGGCTAAAATTGGGCTACAATCATTATGGTCCTATAATTAGAGGGGAATGTTTCTATCCCTATTTTAAAAATAGGAACAATGAGGTTTGTGTCCAGGCCGGTTTAGGGAAGCCCTGCTTTGACTGCTAGATTGAAGAGCTTGGGTATGTGAAGGATAAGGATTGGCCTCCAATTTTAAAAATTTTAGCCTAGTAGCCTTCTCCCATCTGTCATAACCCCAACTCTATGTCATCTAAATAAAACTTCTTCCCTTGTAGAGACATTAGGGAATGGTGCCCTGCATTAGGGAACTCGTAAATACTTTAAGGTAAGAATTGTCCCTATAAACCCATTATTTTCTTTAGTATTGTGTTTTAGGATTTGACTCTAGAACTTCTTAGTATCCAAAGATATATAGTTGTGAAAGTTTTTCTTTCCTTTATTGATATAGTACATTTTTTCCTTTAATTAGGGCTTTGTACATATTGATCTTATCGAATGCAAGGACCTATTAGAAGCATCCCTAATGGTTTTCCTAGCAATTTTACATTCTTTATCATAATTGGTATAATGCTCTATTATTCTTCTTTTATAGACAATTCTCAAAGAGAACTTGTTAATAGAAATGGAAAGGGTAGTTGTAAAATTAAGGATAGGAGTTCTTCAATCCATAGTTAAGGATTTAATCTACTCATTTAACCTTTCTAGTGTCAACTTTACTTTTCAAAGCACAAATTCCCTTTCAAATTATCATAATTCTCTCTAATGTATCTATGCATGTCAAAGTTTAGAGTTAGGGGTTAAAGGTTTATGATCAGTGTTAGGCTCATGGTCATTTAAAAAGATCAAAAGTTGTTATTTCATTGGAAACGAGAGATATATGATATCACATAATCTACAACACTACTACATAACCCATGAATACAAGTCATTTAATTAGAGTTTGACCACTTCATTACATTTATATTATATAATATAATATAAATATATATTAATAATAATATATATATATATATATATATATATATATATATATATATATATATATATATATATATATATAATCATAATCATATAAGTTATAAATTAATATTTGGATTATATATTCATTATATATTCATATTAAGAATAAAATTTGTATGTAATCAAAAAATAAACATTTTTATTAAAAATTATATTTTTCTGATATTTTTGTTAAAGGTGTTTATATTATATTATTAATTAATAATGATATATTAATTATATATAATAATTATTATATAATGTAATATATTATATAATTAATAATTATTAATAATTAATATATATTGTATATTATAATATTATCAGTTAATTATATATATATATATATATATATATATATATATATATATATAATAGTGTTATAATTATTAATATATACTAATAATTATATAATATATTAAATATTATTAAAATTATTATGAAATTACATAAATATATTATAATATATAATATAATATTATAAGTTGATAATGACAACTTGGAAAGGATCAAACTCTGGTGCACATGCTCTTGAGTTCTTAATTCTATTTAAGATTTATTTCTCCAACATTTATGAAGTTTTTTAGAATTGAACTTGATGAAGAACGTGTGACAATGGGCATCAATATAGAAATCTCAAATTTGTGAGCACCATCTTTGTCAAGGTAATGATTATATATTTTCATTATACTTTTTTTCAGTCATTTTTAATTGCTCACACTCATGTGTTATTAATTCCATTACTTATTTATCGCAACCATGTGGAACATTGTTCCATTACTTATTTATCACGGCCCTGTGGAAGACCGAGGATGACATATTTTTATGTTTCAAGCATAAGTTGATTGTTTCACCTTCTCTAGTTAAGGTTAGGATTATTTTGTTTGTTTATTATAATTTGTGAGTAAAGGCAAAGTTTATCTTTATTTTAATAACTCTGTGCAAATCATTGAAGACTCTTCTTCACTCCCCAGAGCTCCAATGGTTTAGGTTCCTATATTTATAGAGACTCCCAGGGTTTCAAAAA
>SNQJ01S0202167.1:0-16790 GCA_010110895.2 Picea sitchensis | reverse complement strand
AGTATAAATAAGGGTCGAGGGTATGAAAACCCTAGCTGGGAGATTATTGTAACAGAGCGCTACTCGATTGGAGGTTGCCCCCTTGAAGAGGCCTGTGAACATTGCTTTCTGAATCAAAGTGCTTTTCTATTGCTATTTCGTATATCATTTCTGTGTATTGTGAAAATTATGCTGGATATTTTACTGTTATTCTGCCATTTCTAGCATTTTATTTCTGTTCTGCATATTTTATATATCTGGTATCTTGCAGTGCCTCTAAAGACACCTAGAAAACGAGTACAAAAGAATCAATATTTAGATCAAATTATCAGAAACAAAGATGCATTAGTTGAGACTAGAAGAATAATTTGTTTGCCAAAACAAATGCATCGAGCACTCTCAACTACGATTGAACCAAACAGTTTTGAAGAGGCCAGGAAGGATGAATTATGAAATAATGCCACAGATGAAGAATTGGATCAGATAGAGAAGAATGACACTTGGAAATTGGTTCCAAGAACTAAGAATAAGAATGTGATTGGAACAAAGTGGGTATTCAGAAATAAATTGAATGAAGATGGAAAAATTACAAGGAACAAAACTAGATTGGTATGTAAAGGATATGCACAGGTTGAAGGAATCGACATTGAAGAGACATTTTCCCAAGTTTCCAGAATGGAAGCAATATGATTTGTTTTATCTTATGCATGCTCTAAGAATATTAAAGTGTATCAGATGGAAGTGAAATCAACTTTTCTAAATGGGGAACTTGAAGAAGAAGTCTACATTGAACAACCAGAAGGATTTCAGTTGTCAAAGAACACATATTATGTGTGTAAATTGAAGAAGTCCTTGTAGGTCTAAAACATAATCCTAGAGAATGGTACTCTAGAATGGATAAATATCTACAACAGGCAGGGTTCAGAAAAGAAAGTGCAGACAAAAATCTCTACATCAAGGTAACTCAAGATAGTATTTTATTAATTCAATTTTATGTTGATGATATTATTTTTGGAAGTAATGATGATAGGTTAAGCCATAAATTAGGAAAGGATATGCAGAATGAATTTGGAATGTCATTACTCAGAGAATTATCCTTCTTTTTGGGTCTTCAGATACGTCAAAACAACCAAGGAATTCTTATTTCTCAAACTATGTATATCAAAGAAATGCTAAAGAGGTTCAGAATTGAAGATTGCAAACCAGATACCACTCCTATGAAAACCAGTTGCAAGTTGAGCAAAGATGATGATTCAAAATCTACAAACCAGAGGAAATACAGGTCAATGATTGGTGGCTTACTATATGTGACAACATCCAGCCCATATGTAATGCAGGCAGTTGGATAGGTTGCAGAATTTCAAGCAACACCAAAGGAATCACATGTATTAGCAATGAAGAGGATTTTTCATATATCTCAAAGGAACAAAAGATTTTGGATTATGGTATCCAAAAGGAAAGGATCTAGCACTTATTGCGTACAAAGATGCAGATTGGACAAGTTTCAATGATGATCAACGAAGCACCAATGGAGTAGAGTTCTACTTGGGTGAGTGTTTAGTATCTTGGCTAAGCAAGAAACAATCATCCATATCTTTATCTACAGTTGAAGAAGAGTATATTGTAGCAGCATGATGTTGTACTTAGGTTCTATTGATGAAAAAAACTTTGACAGATATACAAGTTGAGTATGATGATTCCATTCCAATCTATTCTGATAATAAAGACACCATGAGTATCGTAAAGAAACCAGTGATGCACTCCAAGACGAAGCACATTCCAATAAAGTATCACTTTCTACAGGAAAAGGTTGTAGAGAAGAACATGAAAGTTGAATATGTGGGCACAAAACAACAAGTGGAAGACATATTTACAAAACTTCTTCCAAGAGAATCCTTTGAGTATCTTCGCCAGAGACTCGTAGTAATTTCTACTCCAAAATCAATGCTTTTGAATTCTTATCTTATATGTCTTATATTTACACGAGGAAGCACCATAAAGAGG
Source organism: Picea sitchensis (assembly GCA_010110895.2). Classification (NCBI taxonomy): domain Eukaryota; kingdom Viridiplantae; phylum Streptophyta; class Pinopsida; order Pinales; family Pinaceae; genus Picea; species Picea sitchensis. The sequence goes on along the minus strand of SNQJ01S0202167.1, from coordinate 14,807 downwards.
ACAGTTCAGGTTGGGAGATCAGTTTTAGGAAGAGTTTAGTCATGGGGAGTATTCCCAAGGACAGTTTAGTTAGGGGGACCAACCCTAGATGGAAAGATACCTTTTCCATTGATGACAAAGGGGGAGAGATTTATCAGATGCTAAGCATAGAGGCATGGTTCCAGGGGGAGCGTTGGTCACAAGGGGAGCATGAGTGATATGACTTATGTATTACTATACATGACTTCAGTAGTGCATAAAAGTGTTTCCATAAATGCCAAAGAGGGAGACTGTTGATCAATTGGGTTGGTTGTCATTGATTTCAACCGTTGAAGAAAGTCTGGTAGAAAATTCTGGTAGCACAAAGGTTTGGGTAATGGACCCAAGTTTGTTTGATGGATAATGGTATGATTATTGATATATTTGCAGGTAATACTATTCTATATGGATAGTACATGTCATTCCATTTCCGGTGGTATGCGAAACGTCACATAACTCCTCATGGTTAGAGAGTTATGGCCATGTGAAGTTGGAAAACCCTCATGAGTCATTTAGAATCCCCAAAAGGTCAAAGTAGTCAAAGTGGTTGCAAAGAAGAACATATTTAAATAATAAAGTTAAGTGATGAGTGTACTAAAAGTCAAAGTGGATACAAAATAAATTATTTAAATAATAAAATTAATGGATAAATTACTAAGTGGACAAGTGGTTAGAAGTGGGTTTGCCCTAAAATAAGGAAAGTGGTTTAAGAGATTCTAGAAGGTAAATAATAAAGTAAAGTGCTAAGTGTACTATAAGTGAAAGTGGATACAAAAGAAATTATTTAAACAATAAAGTTAATGGAGAAATTACTAAGTGTACAAGTGGTTAGAAGTGGGTTAACCCTAAAATAAGGAAAGTGGGTTAAGATGGTTAAAAGGTAACCCCTTGAGGAAGCTACGTGAAAGTATAAATAATACACAAGGCTCTCTCATTTTAATCACACTTGAGAATATTGAATATCTACAAGTTACTGACGTAACCAAATGATATCTAAGTTGAATTTCAGAGGGAAGGTGAAGTAAAGAAGGTCGAAATTCAAGGGAGGATAAATTCTTTTGATGATGCTTTCTAAGTTATGTTATTTACATGTCATCTCACCATTTTCCCAATAAATGTTTTTTCTAGAATGATTCAAACCATGAAATTGGGAGGCCGTTGAGGAAACATATCCAAGTAGCTTTGATAAAAATTTCAGCTTATGGGTCGTTGTATTTGTGGAGTTACACTTCGTGAAAAATAGGGTTTGTGGCTAGTCCTGAAATTAGTCTAAAACAAATGTTTCCGGTAAAAACGTTGTAACTTCTTCATAACAGATCCAAATCCAATAACAAAAAATGTATTGGTTAGAGTACAGTCTGTAGTATGTTTTGTATCATTTTCATATATATATACAGAAAATATTCTGTGTGAGGAATTCTCTATAGGTTCGATCTCTAGAATAAGCCAGAATTCAACAAGGCATGCCATTTTTGCTATAACACCTTTTCCGAGAGGTTCCAAGTAGTGAAATATGGAGGAATTGAATAAAAGACACTGAAGAACATTGTGTACCATTTTCATATTTTTATTCATTACAGATACATATTTATGATTATTGCAAGTTAGGGTTGTTGACTAATCCAAAATTAGTCATGTGAGACTAAAGTAAAGTTTGATAAAATGATAGTCCCTTGTTGTTAAATTTAAGGAAGGTTTGTAGGTATGTGATAATATACACCAGGTCTATTACAGAGTTACAAATCATATCTGGATGATGAAATTGATGAGGGATTTTGGTTGAGGTTGAGGTACAAGTTGGTGCATGGTTGATGCACTTGTTTATGGTACACGATGATTACAGGTTGAGGTATAGGTTGGTGCATGGTTGATGAACTTGTTTATGGTACATGCTTATTACAGGTTGTTTGGTATGAGTTGGTACATGGTTGATGCACTTGTTTATGGTACAGGTTGATTACAGGTTGATTGGTATAGGTTTACAACAATATATATCACAGTGATAGTGTGACAGTGGTTCCATAATTCTACTTTTATTTCAGGGTGGTTGGACAGGGAAAGGATAGGTGGTTGTAGGCAGCTTTCAGTTGTATCCTCCTTCTGGTTGTATCCAATGAATTGGGGAGTTGGAGATTCCTTCAGGTTGTAGCCTGAGAAGCTAGGGGGTTGGACCCTCCTTCCAGTTGCAGCTGGAAAACAAAGGAAGTTGGTGCTTCCAATGAATTTAATTCTTAAAGACAAATAAGAAAAAAAAAATTGTGTTTTTCTTCCGCTTTGGGTTTCCACGTAAAAACATTGATGTACTGTGTATGTGTATGATTTCTCATTTGTTCATTGTTTATTTACTCTGCAACTATTGGATGATAATGCTACATTGATATAATACTTGCATTTTATGGTTAAAAAGGATTAAATTTCTCTATTATTGATTCAACCCCCCCCCTCAGTAATCCAATAACAGTCACTTGGGCCCCAAATCCCCAAAAAACATTGTTTAGGGCCTCAAAACGACCCAGAAAGTTTGAAACCCAAAAAAATGTCGAAAAACTGCCAATATGGAAAACTATTTTTCAATCCCGTGGAATAGGTGGGTGGCCACCGATATCCACCTAGATCAATACCCCCTTATTAGGAAGAAATGGTTTTCATTGCATTGAGTTAACGGTGGAGAGAATGAAGCATTTGTTGAATCTAAATATTGGTGAGTTTCTTGCCTTGCTAAAGAAGTTTTGTTGCTTAGCTTGTTGAAGGCTATCAAGAACCTATGGCTGGAAGGGTTGGACATATTTGACCAGTCTGGTTACATGAGATGACTGTGTGTAGAAAGAATCATTCTTCCTTGTTGCAATCTTATCGATCTGTTTCTATTGGATAGAAGGTGTTTGTACCAAGGTTGTAGTGGTTTTAGTGTCCTTCTGTGCACCTTTTGAACAGATTGTGAAGAAGATGAATTTTGTAGTATGAGATACTACCTTGCGACACTATTTAGGTGGGACAATAGTTGGAAATACCTCTGTTATTTTGTAGAGAAGACACCCCAAAGTAACAATGACACTACGGGGTCAAGTCTCATATACAACATGACGTTTCCATAAATAAGGTTGGCCCAAAAGAAAATTACAAACTTCAAGAGGAGCAACATCACACAATACCTCATCTTTGAAGGGATTGATGTCGTACAGTAGGAGGCACTGTTGGATGACGTGGAGATTTATTCCTTGGCATAGCCATCCAATGGTGTGGGGTTGGAGGTGCGGTGTTGTCGACAGGGCTAGCTGCTTGACGTCCTCTACTGAGATGAGTTTCTTCTGGCTACCACTATCAACTATCAAGTGCAATGGGGTGCCTTTCACCCACATCTGTGAATGGAAGAGACGATCACCTTCCTCGGGCTCATATGGTTCATCGGGCTATATCTTGGTGGTCACAATGGTGGCACTGGGTTCCGCGTTAATGATCCATCTCCCCCATTCTAGTTCTGAATCAGAGTCAAAACCCGCATCAGATTCATATGCTTTCACTTTAGCCACCAACGACTATTTTGAGCAAAAATCAACAGTGTTATGCCAAGGGCTCTTATGGAAGTCGCACCACTTCTTGGTATCTTTCTTTGTTTTTATGATGTTCTTCTTTGCTTGTGGCTTAGCCTGGTGGTCCTATTGATGTCCATATTTTCTCTTTCCCTTGTTCGGTTGGTTAGGGATTCCCTTGTTTTGTTGTGAGGGATTCCTAGGCCAAAATTGTCATGTCTTTTGTTTCAAGTTTTTCTCAATTCTGACGGCATAGCAATAGGCCACGCCCAAGGACGAGATGTTCAGAAACTCCATTTCATCCTGGATGTATCTATGCAAACCACCGTGATACTTGAGCACCATATTTCACTCAGAATATTTGATACCTAGCTTGGTGTGCAAGGTATGGAAGATATTTGTGAACTTTGGCACTTCCTGTTCTCTTTCCTACCGCAGTGTGGTCCATTTCATATATTGGTCATCATATCTTCTGACAGGGTAGTATTGTTCCTTAATAGAATCCCTGAAGGACTCCCAAGTGACCTCTACTGTAAATAATGAGGTTTCCTTTATTTTATTTTTCTCACAGTAAGTTTCCCACCAATCTTTCACATGGGGAATGACTTTGAGGAGAAAAAAAGTAATATTTTCTCTATTCAAAAAGTTATGGATAGAAGAATACCCTTCTAATAGATTTAAACATTTGTCTACAACACCTATGTCTATATGACCTTAAAATATAGGAATATCAAATTTTATTTGTACCTTAAATGGGGCGGCGCCTCTGCTCAAGGAAGATGTGTCGCATCTTGCTAGCTACTGAAGGATTTGCGCAAAACTATCCATTATCTCGTTCCTTTGTTGCGTGAGGGATTCGTCAAGAAACATTTTGAAAGGATCTCCTATCTTGTCATCTTTATTTTCTCCCGCCATGAGAGGTTGCTTGGGCACGGGAGACATTTTGTCCTCGAGAGAAACAAGCTCGAGACTCAATTATTTGTACCTTGACCTCATCGAGGACATGCATTAAGAACGATAAGGAGAAGACTGCTCTTATACCATTGATCCAGATTTTATTAGCAAAACAAAATGAATACATATTGTTATTATATTTAAACAGAGGCACAAGGAACAATAATAGAGATATAATAAAATTGGTTTCTATTAAATACGAAAAATATGTTGAAACTATAAAATGAATACTGAAACAAGCTTGCTATAATGTTGGTGGATTATCTATGAGAAGATATGTGTCGGATGTTATCATTCAAAAGAAGATTATTGTTACAATGAGGCTCCATTTTTTTTTTAACATAATTAAGATCCAAAAATCTAACCCCAGAAGATGAAAATCCAAAAGGTTTGCGGGCCCCGATGTAGGTAGTTGATACATCAAATTCCAGGGGGCATAAATGTTTCATACGATCACTATTTGGGGTGCTCTATACACCGTTGGAAAGGTCTAACTAAGAAGAACGATTGTCGAGTAGCCTGGGTCATTGACCTAGATATTCACTTAGGCCCCAAATCCCCCAAAAGCATCATTTAGGGCCTCAAAACGACCCGAGAAGTTTGGAACTCGAAAAACTGCCAAGATGGAAAATTGTTTTCTAGCCCATGGAATAGGTGGGTGGCCACCGATATGCACCTGGATCATCAGGTGAAAGAAAATAAGTCCTTCTTTGTGAAGACATCCATCCAATATTTGGGATTCATCTTAGATACAATAGGAGTGAACCACGATCCATATTGGGTACATTCTTTGGCACAATGGCCAACACCCTCCAATGCGCATGACCTCAAAATGTTTCATGGGAGGCATTAGTTTCTATAGGAAATTTATCTCTAATTTTTCCCAAATGGTGGGGCCTCTACATCAGTTGTCCCATCAAACCAAATTTGTTTGGACTATAGAGGTTGAGCACCACTTTGTGAGATTGAAGAAAGAATTATGCTATGCCCCTATTCTGTGGTTGTTGTACATGAATTGACCCTTTGATATTGATATGGATGCATATCAATTTTCCATTAGGCTTGTACTTAAACAAGGATTTCATCCAGTGACATACCACTTTAATATTCTTGCAGAGGCCAAAGTCAAATATAACACATATGACAAGGAATTATACGTCTTGGTACATGCACTTAAGTAATGGTGGCATTATATTCTTGGAAAAGAGACATTCTTGCATACAAACCATCATCTATTGATCTTCATAAATTCACAGAGTAAAATGAAGGAACACTGCCATTTAAATTTGGAAGTGTATATTCAACAGTTCCATATTGTAATTAAGTACAAGAAAGGGACCTCTAACAAGATGGATGACTTATAAAGTCTCCCCCCTATGGAGGTTATACACATTTTAGAGCTGTGTTGTGAAACATATGATTCCTCAAAAGAACTAAATGTTATAGATCCATTATTTGGTGAAGTATGGAAAGACTTGCAACAACCTACCATCATCAACCAAACTCCCTTTCTAGACTACACTATTTGTGATGGTTAGCTCTAAAAATTCAATCAATTTTGTGTGCCACAGTATGAGGATCCTATTATTCTCATCCACAAATCACATGCCTCTTCATGCTAGGGGAATTTTCGCATAGCCAATACCATTCTCAATCTCCAATGCCACTTCTACGAGCTTGCTCTTCCCAAAAAAGTGGAGAAGTTCATATGTGGTTGCTCTCTTTTTTCACAAAGTAACCCATATAATCACCTACATGGTCTTTACAATCCTTTAGTAGTTCCTTCCCATCCTTGGGAATCCATTTCCATGGACTTTCTAAGTGGTCTCACTGCAACTCACTGAAAACATGATGTTATTTGGGTAGTAGTGTGTAATTTTTCTAACATGGCTCTATTTCTCCCCTGTCATAAAACTACCTTTGTTTCTAATACTGCATACCTCTTCTTCCATCATGTGTGGCCTCACTTCAGCTTTCCCAATAGTATTATTCATGATAGAGACTCTCTCTTCCTTATCACCTTATGTCATACTTTTTGTTCCTTTCTCGGTTACCAAGTTCATTTTTTCACTGCATTTCACCCCCAGATTGATGGGAAAACAAAGGTTACCAATCGTACTTTGGTCCACTCCCTTCTCAACTATTTTACCAAGAAAAAATAGTGGGACTCTTATCTTCATATCATTCTTCATAGCTATAATCAAGCCATGGATTCCTCCACTATTTTCTTTCCCTTCAAGGTTTGTCTTGGGTTTTATCCCCTTGCTCCCTGAGATATTCCCCTCACTTTCCCACATTCAGGGTCTTCACACCAGAAACAAGAAAAACACTCAATGTATAATTTCATTCATAGTATAGAACAACATCATTCCCAGACATAAATTTCCTTACAAGAAGCCCAAGAACGTGTAAAAGAGAGGCACGATAAATATCACACGACCTTGGTATTTCAAACGGGATATTGTGTGTGGATATTGTTGGATAAGAACCACTTCAATGGAAAACACCATAATATACAGACACTATGTTATGTCCCATACATGGTGCTGTAAAGAATTGGTGAGAATTCCCATCGCTTGGAATTTCCCTCACAACTCAGCATCCACAATGTTCTCAATGTGAACAATCTCAAGTTGTTCGAGCCAACTCTCCTTGAATAAGAAATCACACTCCATCATCTGGTGGAAAATATTCCATATTTTCAAACTCCTCTACTCACATATACCATTCTATATTCCAAGACCCAAACCACTCACCAACAACATTGTATTTCCTATCTTGTGGGTTGAAAGGGCCAAAAACTAGCTCAAGCCAAGTGGACCTCTATAATGACCTTGGAGCACTCATTATCTCACTTTCTGGTGGAAGGAGGGATTCTTCTGGATCTAAAAAAGGGGGAATTGGGCCACTAGGAAAGGTGCACCCCTTCCTTCACCACTCATCATGAGAACTTTTAGTAGGTTGTCAATAATTTCTATTGTAAACTTCCCTCTCCAGTCTTGTCGAGTAGGGAGATTCTTAATAAAGAGTTAGTATATCAGTTGTGTCAAATAGTGACATTGTAAACATCCCTCGCCAGTCTAGTTGTGCAGGGAACTCCATAATTACTATTAGCATCTTAGTTTGTGTCAACCAGTTTTTTTGTAAATAGCTCTCACCATTCTTATTGAGTAGAGTGCTCCAAAAATAAATAAACAACTTCCATTGTATCTATAAAGGAAAAAGTCACCAATACTAATAAAGGGTGCCCCTCTCTTACTGAATACATTGATGGCCATTTTCATTTAATCTCATCTTCTCCATTGTGTATTCTTTATGTATTTTTGTTGTGCAATGATCTCTTTGGTTTCTGTTTGCTAGTGTGCATTGTGTTGCTAGATGTGTTTTAGATATGTATTGTAGATCAATTGGCACATGTTGGGTTAAAACAGGTTTCCATGTGTAGTACAAAATTGGTTTTCATGTGCAGTAAATCCTTGGCTTGCACAAAATTTGAAAATTGGGGCCATGCAATGTATATTCTTGAGCACGTGCGCAATGTTGACTTGTGGTGCATGCATAGTGTTTGAACATTAGGTGCCGACAACATGTATATTTATCAAAATACAAAAACCATAATTAATGAATAAAGTGACATCAAGCTAAAGGAGAAATTTATTCATTAAATTCAAATTATAATCAAATGCTTTATAAAACATCTCAAAATTACATAAAAATGATAAGGTGGTGTTGTTTATGCGATATATATTTTTTCTATAAAATATACTCTAAAATTGAGTATGGAAAGATGTTTTCTAGCACATGACAACAAATACATTTAAATAAATAATATGCAAGTGACAAAAATAAATAAATAAATAAAATTACATGTTNTATCTATTTATCCAACTATTCAAATATAAATTTATCATTTACTCTATGGAGGTTAGTTTTTTTAGTCATCATGTTGTTGGAAAACGCAATCAGTGTTCACACCAACTAGAATTAGTGTTCACACCAACCAATTGTGAAAAGAAATATTGCAGACTTTGACTAGATCAAATCCATCTAAAACATTGTTTAAGAGGGATTAAGGTGAAAAAATTTCACTGGATCTAGAATCATGATAACTAATTTTGTAAAGGACTCCTCTACTTATTTCATAAAAGAAAAAACTATAATTGAAATATAGAGCAGTGCAATACCCTGACCAAGATCCTGGATTTAAAGTTGATGTAAAATATTCACTACATCACATGAACATGTATGGCCTTTTAAGTGAGAAACAAAACAATATTTATTATATTGTGGAAATCATTTTTATTTGTCTAGGGAAACAAGATGTGTCGATTTGAAAAAAAAAAAAACACTTGGCTTATTTCTTCTCCCATTAAAGGGAGACCATTTCTTATTTCTTCAAATACCATCACTTTTCTCTTATTTATCTTGTATTATAACTCTCAAATTGGTCGACAAAATCTCAATGGTGGTGGCTTGAGGTATGATTCGATTGATATTTTGTAGAGAAAATGGAATGCATGGAGGAGAGGAGAGATTAGAGGACAAAGTGAAAAAAGAGGCATAAAAATTTATGATGTTTTGCAAGTTTGGCATGGTAGGGCACAAGGATTTTTAAACTCACAAATATTAAAATATAAATATTTTTGTATTTTTATATTAAACAGTTTTAAAATATATATCTTGGACTTAGATTATAATTATAAGTTTTTATATTTTACACAAAATAATAATTACTGTAAAATTGCATGCCCGTGAATGAAAGAATTTTTAAACCGTCCTTGGTAGATCATCCATGAACCTCAACTTCAAAGTGACCTAATTCTCCTTCCTTCACAATCTTCTCTTTGGAAAACATGAAAAAATGAATAGTTGAGGAGTATTTAAAATATTATGAAGAATTAATTTATGGCCTAAAAACAAGAAAGTCCATAAATGATTCCAAAAATAAGAACAATCATTGTGGTTTTTAAATTAATGTTATTAGTTATATATTCTAGCCTTTTCCCTAACAATATATATAACATGTTAGTCCTCAACCTTTCATAAGTATACATGTTCTTCCACTTCTATATTTTGATGTGTATAATAAGATATACTATAAATAATATATAGTATGAAAATATACTAATATTTTGTCGAAATTTCAATCCTCGAAAAATTACTTCTTATGATCTTAAGGAAAAATTACTTATTGAATTTAAATAGAAAATTCAGATTATAGAATAACTACACATTAGTTGGAAATTAACTGGATATTAAACAATGGAAGCACATAGAAAATTTCTACCATTCAAATATCATATTTTCATCAATACTCAAATCTTATAAGGGCTCTTGAACTAGGAAAATAGTCCACTAAGAAAATATTACAAAACTACAAAAAAACCTAGTTGTTTTGGTACATCATATGACATGTATGGACCTGCAACTCGGCCCTATATAGTTGGGTGAAAACACCTCTTGTGCCCTGTCTTCCACAACAACCCAATCTTCTTCTACTGTAAATTGGTTCCTCTTTCCTCCTTTGAACCTGCACACTGATTGAAAATCATTTATCACTCTCTCTATGTCTCGCTTGTGTTTTTGTAACACTCTTTTCTATTATGTTGTATCTTCTCCTTTCACTTTTTATTTCTTTTATCACTTTGAGTCGATGACAAAGTCTATATAACCCTAATTTGTTAATGATATTGATGGTTGAGATTAAATCCCAATCGACAATGGAAATTATATCTAAATCACTAATGTAAATAATTTATATTTTATTAGACATTAATAAACTCAATATAAAAGTCTATTGACTTTAATAATTTTCTTCAATTAAATTAAATTACAAAAATAAGAAAGGTCCTTTTTGTATCATTCCACACATCTGACAATAGACTTATGTGGAATTTCTCGTCTGTTGCTACAAATGTCACCACTCCCTCTTAGCGAGGAAGGAACTTCTTAATAACCACCTGAAACTGGCTTTCCCTCTGGTCTTGGCATTATGTCCCACACATCTTCCTTCACCATGGAATTCCTACAAACCTACTTTCATGCTTCTTCCTCAAAATTGGAAGCCTTAGAATCAGTGATGCAACACAATAACACAATATATTTTAGAAACTTCTTCAAAGGATTTATCTCCTTGAATGTACTCCTAGGAGCCTTAACATGTTCCTTAGCATCCCTCAATGTTTGCATGACCCATCAAGGTCTCTTGATATAACCATAAGGGGATGATATCTCCTCCTTGTCACCTAAAGGTTGAATACTTGCACTAGAAATTATTGATGATCTAGATTCAACCTTCAGATATTCCTGATTCTCATCCTCTTTCACTATTAGGTTGTCATGAAAATTCCTAGATGCAATTTATGTTAATAATTAGATCATAGAGTGATAAAAATAATGTGGCAATAAAACAAATAAGAGCATAATAAAAATAAAGACACTGATATACATGTTTCACCTAATATGTGATACATCGACAGGGAAATATCCACTCCTTCCTTTATTATTATCCATAAAAAGAAATGATACAACCTACAACACACCCATTGTAACTTTCTCTTCCTTCTTTCATAGTCTCCTCTCTCAAAATACAATATTCACTCTCATGGACAACTACAATACAATACCCTCATACAAAAAGAGGGTTTTCTTCTTGGGAGAGAACCCTAACATACCTTCTACCATCATATCTATGAACTTATAATGAATGATCCAAAATGACTAGGAAATTATAATATTTTACAAGGAAAGTTTCCCAAAATTTTCTTCGGGGCCCTACTATTCCCCATGCCCCCCAGTCAGTGAGGTAGGTCCCCCCCAGATCCCTTTGATTTGAGGGACATCCCCTGAACCCCTAGAATAAGGTGGGTAGGATTACCTCCATATGAATCAAGAGTATAATCACTCTCCACAACCAACAATGTCCTCCTTGAACTTGACATATTGACTCACCATAGTTCCCTACTATGAGGGAATGAAAATCCTGTAAGCCTTCAAAGTCTTTTGGTATCCCACAAATACACCCTTCATGATGGGGGGGGAAATATTGGTCCTCTTCTTTTCTGGTACATGTATATACGTTAGAAAACTGAAAATGTATAAGTGACTCGCGTTTGGATTCACTCAAATGAATTCCTCCTCTAGTGTATTTTCTTCCAAGATTTTATGAGGAATTTTGTTTTAGATGTATAATTCAATGAAAATGTGCTTAGTTATTCAAGCACCAATAAAACCAAACTGTTGGACTTCAGATCTAATGGATCTGCTACTATAAACCCTATATTTGACTATTGATCACTCATATCTAACAAATTTGTTGTTGTAACCCTAGATCTATACTAGATCTGATTATTGGACCTTAGATATACTAGATCTATCTATCAGTCACTCATATTCTCACTTGATATACCTACTGGTCCTTGGATATGCTAGATCTATTTTCTAAACACTTAGATATACAATAGATATTCCTATTGGTCTTTAGATCTACTAGATGTACTTGTTGGTACCTTAGATATGCATCATATATGTCTATTGGTGCCTCAGATATACTAGATATTCTTGTTGGTACCTTAGAGTTGGTAGCTTTACCTGCTAGTACCTCAAATCTGCACTAGATTTGTTTGTTGGTACCTTAGATTTTCTATATCTTCCTACTATTACCTTAGTTCTACTATATCTTCCTACTGGTACCTTAGATCTCCACTAGATCTATCTGTCAGTACCTTATATATGCTAGATATTCCTATCGGTACCTAAACTCTGCTAGATATGCATATCCATTAGATCTACTTGTTGGTATCTCATATATACTAGATTGGTCTACTGGTACCTCATATCTACACTAGATCTGTCTACTGGTACCTCATATTTGTTATATATTCTTGCTAGCACCTCAAATCTGCTAGATCTTCCTTTTGGTACCTCAAATCTACACTATATTTACCTGTTGGTACCTCATATTTTCTATATCTACCTATTGGCACCTCATATATGCTATATCTACCTACTAGTACCTTATATTTGCACTAGATTTGTCTGTTAGTACCTCAAATATGCTATATCTACCTAGATATGACTACCAATACCTGGAAATCTCAATTAGAGGCCTCGCTCTAATCCCATGCCAAAATTTCAACCTTGGAAAAATAACTCCCCTATGATCTCAAGAAAAAAGTGGTTGTTTAATTTTAAATAAAAAATTTAGACCATAAAATACTTACACATTGGCTGGAAATTAAACAATGAAAGCACACACAAAACAAAATTCGCTTAAAATATCAGTTTTTTATTAAAATTACTCAAATCTTACAAGGGCTCTCGAACTGGGAAAATATCCCACTGAGAAAATACTAAAAAACTATAGAAAACATTGATTGTTTTGGTGCACCGTATGACCTCTATGGCCCTAGATTTAGACAATAATTATAATTTATGATAATTTACACAAAATAAATATTTCTATAGAAATATCTTAGAGTTTATATACAAAACAATTACTTACATTGATTTGATATAATGTATATTCCTCAATTAGTTATATTGATTTTAGAAATGATATAACGCCATTGATTTTACCAATTATATAACACATAGGCATCTAACAGTTACATTCATTCCAAGAATGATATAATGCAAAATAATAATGTACATTAATTTGAGTGATGATACTCAAAAAATGAGGAGGATCAAGTAGTTGCATTGATTTCAACCATGACATAATGAAAAACATTAGGGTGCATTAATTTAGTGATGTAAGAATGTTTTTTTTTTAAAGTAATCAAGTAATTCCATGTATTTTAGCAATGATAACTCAAGACGATAGGGTGCATTGATTTCAGTGATAATAATATAGTGAAAAGTGATTTTGGGATTTAATTGAAGAAAGGATACAAAAAAAATTGATCCATTGCATTTATTTCAACATCAAGACACTGCAAATTAACAAGTGAAATGATAAAGGAAAGAAAAAAAAATGAAGAAGAGAGATTGAGTTATGTCATTATGTAATCTATTTTTTATTTAGGGTATGCATCCTATTACCTTCCTACGATTCACCTTCATAATTGAAATATCATTATTTTATTGTTACTCACCTTAATTTTCATGTAACTTTTTAAGTACATTTCTTGATGGCTCCAGATTATAGATTATGCATGTACATATTCATGATTATTTAAAGTTTTGACAAGGTTTCTAGCGATTAAAATGAAGATAGAACCCTATCATTTAAAACCAATCTATATCCATCTTAACCCTTGATTTATCAAGTATAAAAAAAAAAAAAACTCCCTCTAGATACAATCCTTTCTTTAATAATTTGTCGGTTATTAGTCCCATTGAAATGAAAAGACTATAGAATTCACATTCATGGTTGACCATCAATTAGTTATCCTTTTACTACAAATATTTCCCCACTATCCAATCTTGTAGATAGGCCAAACAAAGTAATTATTTTTTTATAATATTTAAAGTGCTTTTATAAATCATGTTATTGGCTAACAACTTCAAAGTCTTATTACTAAGCTTTGACATAATGCAATTATATAACCTAAGTTTTAAGTTTGGCTAATGATTCTGAATACAACTTTTCAATTCATTCTTATATAATCTAAGTTTTAAGTTTCTTATATTCTGTTAGATAATCGTTTAGCTGCATGATTGATATCACTATAAAAATTTCCATATCACTAAAGCAACTTGATAACAATTTGAAAAACAATATGGGTCCTTGGTGTTGAGATGAGGAAGATGAAAAGGAAGTTGAGATAAGAAAGAGGAAAATGAACTCTATTGGATTGTTCAATTTCATTATCTCTTTCAAAGGATTAAAGAAACGAAATTTCATTTTGTATATTCCATTTTTCCAAATTTGGGAGAGACTTACTAAGCACAACGGAATTAGTTTTCCAAGACACCATTAATAGATTCTAATTTTTATGTATTCTAGTTTCTAAATTCCTGTTAATGGAAAGGTTTTCCTTGCACATGTAATTTTTTATTGTATTCAATTTATTGCATGAAAGTGTGCATAGATAGGCACAAAGTTGCCTCAATTAGCTTTTATTATGTTTTATATTCTAAATGTTACTTTCCCTATCATAATCTATAAAAGTTAAAGTGATCAAACTATAACACGTTTCTATTCTTATTATTTTATTTTTATGTGTATATTATTATTCTCCTTTTTATTCTATATGCATTTTGTCACCATTATCTCTTATCCATCTAAAGGGTGAGGCTCAATTTTGTAACCTGTGTAAATGGGTTTTCTTTTTAAGATGGATATGTTCCAGAATATATATG